>UXGD01004268.1:0-17633 GCA_900474315.1 Torymus auratus | reverse complement strand
ACGATGTTTACACCCATTAGCTCACTTTTCAAATCCGCCACAGAGGGCGCTATCCCTACCTTTAACAAGGCGAATACCGCTACGGCGTGTTTTTACACGCGTGTTAAAATTGAAATTCGGAACGGAATACCGTTCGCAAAGCGCGGAATTTGAAATTTGAAAACGGTTTCGAGTACATAAAACTTAAATTATACTTATATGTTTTTGCATGCAAGAGAGTATTTTAATTTTGATTTTTAGGTTAAATTAAATAAAGATTTGTTTAAATTCATGTGATTTTATTTTGTGTGACAGTGATGCATTTATACATTATTATACATTTGAAAATTATTTATATAAAGAGAAACAAATTTCAACTTAAATTTGATTTTTTTATTATCTATGTGAAACCGAAACTAATAAATTAACTTTACTTACAAGTTAAAAACATTTCAATTTCCATCATTACTTTTTAATATATTTTTTTAATATTTTCATGATATTTATAAAGGACAAGCTTTTTTTGTGTTCGGGCAAAGAATTAAAATTGATAATAATTATATTTATTCTATTTATAACTGAATAGTCATAATTTTGTTTTTGAGACTGCATTTTTTGAAGAGCAGCTTGCAAAGCAATCTTATGAGGCTTTTCACTTTTCTTTTTTTTGTTTACTGATGATTTCATATAATTTTTCAATTATAATTTTTTTTTTTTTATCATTTGTTTGGTATTATTTACTGTAGAGAATTTAAATTTTATAACTTTGTTTTAGGAAGAGAGGTTGCTGGTCGAATAACATTAAAACATCTGTACGAAATTGCTAAGATAAAATCAGAAGATCCACCTCTTGCGTTAATGAGTTTACAACAGGTCACTCAAATGTTGGTAGGTGTTGCAAAAAGTGTTGGTATTGAGGTGGTACGAGACTTGAATCCAGAAGAGTACAAAGAATTTTTAGAAGAGAGAAAAATAATAATTGAACAACAATTAAAAGAAATACAAGAAGCTAAAGAAGCAAAAATGCTTCGAACTGGTTAATGTCATATAGTTAATAAGATTTGATATTGATTTCTATCATAATGTATATTAATGTAAATAAAAAAATAGTCATAAACATTTCACTAATGTTTATTGTAAATTATTTTAATATCCATTTTCATAAATTTTAAAAATCTTGTCTTAATCAACCCAAGAATAAAAAATGCTAAATTTTAACTTCTCAAAATACACCCATAGTGTTTATAGAAATTTAATTAAAAAATTATCAAAAATTTAATTAATTACCAATTACCAACACTGAAAAATTCTTTTTGCTATATATTCAAATCTTACTTTATATCATAATGGTAAATATAATGAATTACTAAAACACTTATACATAAAGGTAGTTAAAAAAAAAAAATTCACACTCGTAATATTTTGCTAAATTTATAAGTTTATTGAATAACGAATTATTTAGATATACAGTTAACAAACAAATATATATAAAAAATTTATATCTATATCAACTATTTATTTTTTAAAAATCTGGAAATATGTAAAATAGCATCAATGATAAAGTTTTTATAAATATACAATATTGTAACATATTTTTATCTGTAAAAAGAATGATTAACAATTTAGAAATTAAAATCACATTTAACATAATTAAATTAAGAATTCTTATTTTACTAATATTTACATAAATAAAATGACAAGATAAATGAGAATCATAACATGGTTGATGTACATATACAATTTATAAAATGTCATGTATAGCATTAAAAAAATTTGTATGTCTCCGATGTATAACGTTGGATTTTTCTCTTCTTTTTCTGGATAAAAATTTTGCAATATCTTACAAGACGCCATCTTTTTGAGCAGCTCAAATTTTATCATGAACCATTCAAGGAGTGCGTCGTCTTTTCTGCAGCTACTTCTCGTATAAGTCCCCCGACACCGTGTCTTTCGTAGCTACTCCTCGTAGACCCTCGCCGCCGTCTCGTCTGCAGCTACTTCTCGTAGTCCCCCGCCGCCGTCCCGTCTGCAGCTAATCCTCGTAGTCCCTCGCTGCCGTCTCTTCCGTTGACAAGGCTCGACACCCTCGCTGCCGCCTCCTGCAAGTCCTTGTAGTCCCACGCTGCCGTCTCTTCTGTTGGCTCGACCCTCTCGCCGCCGGCTCGTACAGGTTCTTGAAGTCCTACGCCGCCGTCCCTTCCGCAGCTACTCCTCGTAGTTCCCCGCCGCTGTCTCGTCCGTAGCTACTTCTCGTAGTCCCACGCTGCCGTCTCCTCGGTTGATGAAGCTCGACCCCTTGGCCGCCGCTCCCTGCATGTCCCCGTTGTCCGTCGTGGTCGACTTCCGTTGGAAAGGCTTGACCCCCTCGCTGCCGCCTTCTGAAGGTCCTCGATGTCATTCGTGGTCGTCACTTCTGTTGGTAAGGCCTGACCCTCTGAGCGCCGCCTCCTGCATGTCCCCGTTGCCCATCGTGGTCGTCCCTTCTGTTGGAAAGGTTCAACACCCTCGCTGCCGCCTTCTGAAGGTCCTCGATGTCCGTCGTGGTCGTCACTTCTGTTGGTAAGGCCTGACCCTCTGAGCGCCGCCTCCTGCATGTCCCCGTTGTCCGTCGCAGTCATCCCTTTCGTTGGAAAGGCTAGACCCCCTCGCTGCCGCTTCCCGAAGGTCCTCGATGTCAGTCGTGGTCGTCCCTTCCGTTGGTAGGGCTCGGACCCCCTGACCGTCGCCACCTGCATGTCCCCATTGTCCGTCGTGGTCGTCCCTTCTGTTGGGAAGACTCGACCTCCTCGCCGCCGCCTCCTGCAGCTACTCCTTGTAGTCCTACGCCATCAGCGTCCCATGTTACCTCTCTTCTGTTGATAAGGGGTTGTCTGCTGGTTCTCGTAGTTCCACGCCATCGACTCTTCTGCAACTACTTCTCTGCCTGCCGCCGTCTCTTCTGCAAATACTCTTTAGTCCCAAGGTCCAGTCTCTTTTATATTCCACATAATCAGAATGTTTCCTCGAATGTTTAATCAATGTTGATAAGGATACAGACAATTTAAAGTAGAGGATGGTTGTTTTAGTAAAATTAGGTATTTGTTTCTGAAAGTTTTATGTTGCTGCAAGTCACTTTGATGTCGGATCATTTAAAACTTTTTTCTTAGTTTTTTAAGTATATTGTAATAGATTATCCAAATACCATCTTGATAGATATTCGTATAATTTGTTATACTATGAAGTGTCAATGCGCTCTTCGCACGCCGTATCGTGGGCCAATCAAATTTTATACGTCCATTTCAAATCGGCCAATCACAATCATGGGAGTTGATAATCTCAAGTCCATCTCTTTTTTGTTAGGATGATGTATTAATATTTGACAATATTTTTCTGTTCCGTATGATCAAATTCCTTCTTTGTTTATTATAAGTAAATATCAAAAATTCTTGGATGCTTTCTTATTATATTTGTTTAGTAAAGTATGTGCTAATAAATTTGCATGTTTTGATAATCACAGTATATTGTCTCACGTGTGATTAAAGTATATATATATATATATATATATGATTTGCAAGTTTTTTATAATTATAAAATTAATATTCATATTTGTAATATATATACATATATTGTTTATCCATAAGATTTATCCATAAGTTGATCCATATTAAATTATCATTTCATCGTTCTATTTTGTTTATATACATTCCATCATAGTATTTTGAACTTATTGTATAATCGTGCATTTGTTATATGCATTATTTTTATTCGTTTGTATGAAAAACATTAATGGTAAATATTCCATTTAAAAAATATTATTTCTTCATATAAGTAATGCCCATAGTTAGAAATAAATTTTAAAATAAGGCATAAAATACTCATCTGTATCAAAATATCATAAGTGCATTATTTTGCTCATACAGTATTATACTCCATTGATTCTCTTCAATCCTTAACAGTGTTTCAATGTATCATGTAAAATATTATTTACATTTACTTTTTGTTTATTATTTCCAACAGATTCAATTTGAGTAATAAATTGATTTGCCAGGTAAGTGTTTATATTCAATTCATTCATAAAATATTGAATTCATATCAAAATATAATATTATTTTCTATTGCTGTAATATATATTGCCATCACTTATATCATTTTAAAGTACTTTTTGATGAATGAATTATAATAATGTTTTTTATGATATTTTCTATCCATCTCTATAAGGTTTAAAAACCAATAGATTATTGATAAATCTGAAAACCAAACAATAATATCTCCATTATATTTTATCATGTAGCACTGCGCTTTACAAAAAAAATATTTCTTTTCTTACCTTATAAATTACACCAAATACTGGATGTCATATACTAGATATATTTTTCAATTTGTTTTAATTAGTTTTTATTTTTCTTAATAAAATTTCTCAATTATTTGATTTTTAAAAACATTTATAACTCATCAGATGTATCATATGTAAGTTTTGACTTGCCATCATCGGAGTGCTACCACCCTCCTTGATATTTTTTGTTCCAACTTGTGAAAAATTCCTCCAAGTTTACTATATTAAATTTAACAGATAATAAATATATTTATAAACGCATTTGCCGAATTTATCAAATTGTAAATGATATGTAGGTAACATACTTCAAATTTATGCCGTTGTTTGTCAAAATCAGCAAGTTAGAATTTTTTTAAGAATTATTATGAACGTAAATAAGCCCTGGGATCTTTCTGTGCAGCAAGCACCATATCTCACGGAAGACCCCGCTGTCCCGGGAAATCTTTCACAGCTCCACGCACTTCCCTGAAGTAGATCTTCACTATCCCCTCCCGATGGTCCTCTTCTGCGTCGCAGTCACCTATAAACCCCCTAAAAACCCTCACAATATTTCTGCCTCTCTTTTTTAATCTTTTCTATTTATTTTTGAATTTTTATTTTTTATTTTATTTTATTTTTTTACTTTTTTTTATCTTTGTTTGTTTTTTTTTGTTTTTTTTTTGTTTTTTTTTGTTTTTTTTAGTTTTATGTGTCATTTCTTTTTATTTTCAATTTTTTAAATGGTCGGTATATTTTCCATCTATTCAATATATTTTACATTTTTTTATTCATTTCTCTGTTTAATTTTTTTTTAACTTTTTAATATTTTTACATTTTTTTAAATTCTGTCATTCTTGTTTTTTGTTTAAGGCAGTACTTGTATTTCATTTTGAAATTTTTTTCTATTCTATATCTTCTACAATTGTCTATTCCAATGATAAAAGTAGTAAGTATATCCACCAAAAAAAAATCTGTAAAAATATAAAACAAGCTCCCTTAGTTTAATTTTTCATCAGTTCATTCTTGATTACCACTTAATTTGAGTAAGCTTACTTTTTAATAAAAAGAGGGGATGCCTTTTTGCTGGAACTCTGCATCCTTGTGGTCTCCTTTTCCGACAAATGTAGTGAATACGAAACAACCCGGAATTCCCACTGCCAATGGAGGGAAGATGAACGCGGCGGGAGACGTGGACACCGATCAGCAACGAGGAGACTCCTTTGCACCGCCAAGACAGCCGAAAGCCCCGTCCATCTCCAGAAGATCCTCAAAGGCCAAACTCCGCAAGCTCTCTCCACACAGCCCATTCTCCGCAGGATCCTGAAGATCCGTTGACGAAGGTGGACTACGGTGAAGGCGCTCAGGAGCTGGTACCCAAGAAGTTCTCTTCCGAAGTTGGTCTGGCAGAATACGACGAAGCCCTTCTAATGGAACTCAGCGTCTAGACCGCAATAGCGCCGGGTAGATGATATATGAATGGGTGACGGATAACGCCAAAGCAGCCAGGCTACTTATAGGACTCGGTTTGGTCGCATGCCAATATTGGTCGCCCTCTTGGTCGTACACGGGAATGTCCATCGTTCACGTTGGTGACATTTTTTGTATTTTTTCTTTTCAGTTTCTAGAACACTCTATTAACAGGGACGAAGATATGGAATAAGGGTGAACTCACGTATTGAAACCCACTGGCAGAAGATGAATAATTGCGGGATTGGTATTCAGAAACCTATTAACACTTCTACTATTACAATAACTCTGTTGATGCCCATTTCCTCTGTGTACAGGGATTCTGTTCATAGAAAGAGATGCAGCTAAGATGCTGATACATGTAGCCAAGTTGTGTACACTGCTTTTTCCTTCAATAATAAGTCAATATAGTTTGCTATAGGCATATATAAGCAGATGTCTTTTTGCAACAATTTACAGATCAATTTGTTATATAACATCTTTTTAGTTTCTTTATGAATATTGTATTCAGTTAGTTATTCCATTAAATAAGCTTTACTTCAATGTAGCTTCATGTAATATTATTTTTACATCCATGGATATTCCCATCTCAAATAAATCAACCGCAATCGGCTTGCCTAATTTGTACCCTCTGAAAAATCTATAAACTCAAAAAAATTATTAGTTGCCCCCCACCCCCCAACTGATCCCAAATTATATTTATATTAGTTAAATAAACCTTTTATGGTTTCATTCCAATGTTAACATTTTTACATGTTTATAATTTTTTCGATATATGCTATAAAACATCACTCACCAAACTATCCACTATACAAAATCTTGTATTTGCTTATAATAAAATAAACTTTTTTTTTCTTCGTGTGAAAAATGGCTATTAGCTTCATTTGAAGATTCAACAGAATCATTATTTCAATCACTATTTGATTTCAATACTTATTCATATATTATTTGATTATATATTCAAATTCAAAAAACTCATCACAAAATTTCAATAAATATTTCCACATAATTGCACTAGTAATTAATTTCAACACATTTTTTATAACTGCCAATTAATTCACAAACTTTTAAGTCGATATTTACATAAAAAGAAAACAGCACAAATAAAAATTATTTTCAACACAATAATTCATTCATTTTTCATTAGCAGACAAATTCTTCCAAATTCATTTTTTTCCATTCTTCCGTGTTGTATTGATAGCTTTTATAAATCTTTTTGTGAATATCTCTTACTTTAAATGCTTTACTATTTAATAATATAATCTATCTTCTTCTAAAGTTAACTTTATTCAAAAGTATATAATTATTCCATATTCCATTAAAAAATCATTTAAACTTTGTTTCATTGCAAAATTAATATCCTGTGATTTCATTAATTCTCGTCAAATATATTTCAATATTAAATTTTTGCATTCATTTCTATAAACTCATTATCAAACCAATTGCAAATAGTCTTTCATGTATAATTTCAATCGTTGATCTATTAAATTATGAATATTTTTTATATAAAATCCTAAATTGAAAAAAAAAAAAACAATAAAATTCAATTTCTTATTTTAAATTTTTAAAATATTTTTTATCTATATTCATATAAATATCAAAATATGAATTACTTATTGAAAATAAATTATTAGAAACTGATGTATGTTTATGTGTATGTTGTATGTGTGTTTATACACTACCTCCAATGCATACATATACAATTAGAATAAAAAATAAACTTCCAGAGTGTGATTATTTAGAATAACAGCACATACCAAATGATTACAAAAATATATACAAATCAGTATTGCAAATATGAATTGATGTTTGATTGCTATATCTTTCTTTGTGAATTGCAAAAAACTTTACATGTATTCATGCATTTTCAGCAAGGTTAGTTTAGCAATAATTATAAAGATTTCAAACACTAGATACCTAGCTATAACAAAGAATAAATATTGTCCCATCGCACAATTACATGAAACATTAAATATTTTATATACAGAGTATACATGATTATAATATTTATGAACTTGTGAAAGATTATTACCTTCAAATTTAAATACCTTTCTATAGTGCACGTGTGTTATAAGTTTTTTATATTATACATTTTTTTACAGTTCTAATATTTTACTTAACTACAGTTTAGTATACGATATAAAAT
The DNA here is from genome assembly GCA_900474315.1 of Torymus auratus. Classification (NCBI taxonomy): domain Eukaryota; kingdom Metazoa; phylum Arthropoda; class Insecta; order Hymenoptera; family Torymidae; genus Torymus; species Torymus auratus. The sequence goes on along the minus strand of UXGD01004268.1, from coordinate 9,750 downwards.
ATGACATATGTAATTTCTTCCATTCCTTTTATAATGATCTAATGTTCCCTTTTAACGAATATCACCAATCATAATAAACAATTAAATAGTTAAATTGAATACCTTCACAAATCCACTACAGGGAAACTATTAGTTAAGCATTAAGCGGCTTGACTAACTGCTCCACATTTCGCTTCAGGGCACTCTATTGCATTCTGACATTCTCCTCTTTCGTGAAGCTTAAAATAAAAAATACGTGTTTCCCCGCCATTTATGCGTAAATTTATATGTATATGATAAATATTGAATAAAACCTGGTCTGCACCATCAAATTTTAAGCATAAAAAATAACTTACAATTATTTACAAGTTTTTAGTGATAATCTCTTTAAAATTTGAATAAAAATTAATCGTGCTTTCGAATTAATAAATGTGTGGCTTTTCCTATAACTTTCAGTTCTAGATATTGGCGAAATTCTGAAGTCAAACAAAATTACGATTTTCCCACTTCCCAAAAATATTATTAAATAATTCATCTTACAATTTTTCGAAGAGTGAAAATTGAAGTTTCTCATCTGCACTTGTTTGCAACTCTAACTCTCCAAAGTTTTCCTGAAGTACAAAACAAAAACACACCCCCCATATCCCTCTATACAAAATACGATATTTTGTAATAAAGCATACCTGATTATTCAAAAACTATCATCAATTTTGTCACTTATGCGCCAGGGATCTCGACTTTTTTGCTTGCCAGGGACTCGTGCATAGTGTTCTTCGCATCCTGAAGTTAAAAAAAAAACAAGGCATTGCCCTCCCTATCCCTTATTAAAAAATTATTGTGTTACCGATAACTGTGCAATAGTGCGTTTGGCTTTGTTGTACTCGTCAGCCCAAAGCGCAAGGAAGTCAATCTTACAGCCGCAGCAGGATCTTACTGAGCTGAAGTAAAAACAAATTCGATTTTTGTGTTCCCTGACCCACCCATCATGCAGTTTATACAAAACATCATTTTGATAAACTAAATTCTAACTTTTAAATAGAGTATTTTTGAAAACGAATTTTCAAATGAAACTGGTTACCTCTACAAAATTCTACGGACAAAGTAACTTACACCTTAATTATACAGTAAATGTTGACGTTAGTGACATTGAGGGTATGAACGCGAACTCCGTTTCGATCTGTGAAAATAGTAATTATTTGGCCCTCCTGGGCAATACGCAATAATAAATCGCAAATACATACTTTGATCATACTCAAATTATAATTTTCATTGTACTTTTTAAACCATTATACCTTTAATGAAAGTTCACATATCCTCATTCCTTTTGCGATTCCAAATGAATGTACAAAATGAGCTTTTCTAAATTTGATCTGTAAAAATTCAATTACTTCTCCCTTTTGGGAACAAATGCGCAGTATTTATATTTATAAATGCATGTAAAAATTAAAATTACTTTAAATTAGATATTAAATGTACAAAATTGTGATAAATTTCTATCTGCGAAAATATCAATTACCTATATCTTATGTTAATTAAGTAAAAACTAAAAATACTTTAAGAAGTAAACAGATTTTGAAAATTAAAAAATATGCTGTAACCAACTCACGTTCAATTTCAGAATTCTCATTTTCTAGAATATTCTTTATATTGCTGACATTATTCTGTTTGATCATCTGCGAAAATACTAATTATTTTTTCCCGGGTGGGTGAAATTGCATTATGATAAAAATATAAAAAAATGTTGAACTTATCCATTCAAATGACTGATCATCTCCTTAACATAGTCAATTTTAAATTTTCTATTCTATTATGTCCTTTACATAGGCAATTTTTAATTTTCTATTTTATTATCACCTTACATAGGCAATTTTGAATTTCCTATTTTTTAATCATTTTTTTCATTGAAACATGTAATGCTTATAATTTGTAAATAAAAAATTTGTACGCTGATCTGCTTTATTTTTATCTGTGAAAATACTCATAATTCTATCCATATTCAGGGAAAAAAGTTGTGTACAATATGTACATATATATTTAAAATAAAATAATTTTACAATAAATGATGTTACTTCCTGCAATATTTATCTAAATTAGATCTCTTATCTGTCATCATGTTTTTCTTTATATTCAAATTTTTATGGATTTTAACCATTCTGATTTATATAAAATTAGTCTTTATATGTAACTAGGTGAGAAATAAATTTTTTCTAATATTTGTATGTATTCTTTTTGTAACTGTCAAATCAAGATACTTAATATAATTGTATATCTTTATCGAATTGAAAATATTTCACTCACAATACCAAATCGAGTTTTGCCTGTTACTGTGTTGCTCGCAACTGCGTTGTTCTTGATAAAAATCTGTGAAAATACCGATTATTCTAGCCCACCAAGGGGCAAAAAGTAGTAACTATACTATACCGATTATGATAATGAATAGACTCGTTTTTAGTAGATCAGAAGTTTTCATCGAAAACTTGATACTTCCAAACGTTCATGCAGAAAATACCTGAATGATAATGATAGCACGACACTGAATCGACCCCCTTCGTGCATCGATGTTTTCAGCTTTGCTTTTAGATGTTTTTGATTGCGGTATAAAAATGTCTACCGTCCTGGTTCTTATCTGCGAAAATACCGATTATTGGCCCCGTTTGGGGGCAACAAATAGCAATCTACTACAATATTTACGATACGGCTCTTTGTTGTATTAACTTTTCTGATCTGCCGTCAATAATGAACTATTTCGTCAAATTTCATGCAAATACCTCCATACCTGGAGAATCGTTTTGTAGGATAACCTGATAGGGTCTGCGGTAGAAATAAAATATTCATGACGCGTTGATGGATGAACAGCGCCCTAGGGTCGACCATAGCCAATCCGAACCTCCTTGTTTCTCTACTTTCTGCGATCAACCTGAGAAAACAATACGTTTTCGGGGGATTTTATATGACAAACCCGCTCACCCTTTCGATCGCTTCCGACTTTTCCGCCTCGAACACTGTATCTCGTGGGACGCATTAGTGATGGAGTGACCGGAAGATACACAAGTGTGCGAAGGTAAGGTGTTCGTGTACAATTCAACCATTGTCAATATGGACCGGGATGCACTGCATTTGGCCGTCTCTAGAAAAACAGACTTTTTCCCATCCTTCCCAAAACATACATTCCTCACCACAATTTTATTTGAGTACGTTACAGGCCAACCACGCTGCTGCCAACAGCTCGGACGGCTACCTTAACTTTTGATCTCTGGACTCATTGCTTTCTAAGGCGAATTCCATACTGAAAAGTAGTGACGTAATTAATAGATTAAGAGTGAACATATTAATAAGTGGGAAATCAGTACTTCTTTTTTGTATTTTTGTCAAAAAATATTTATTTATTCTTAACAACTTTGATGATTTCATTGTCGTTTTTTATAAACGTAATTTTGATATACAATGAAAATATTTTACAATAGTCTAAATACAATTAATTAATGCAAATTAAATAATTCAATTTTAAGTCTTTTTTCTCATACAGGTACTAAAAATCGTATAAAATAAAAGTGTAAAAAAAGAATAATCTAAATTATCTTGATTTTAATCTGAATTTTGATAAAACAAATAAAAAACTTTGGTTTCGATACGATTTACAAACCACACCGATGTCAGGCATAGAGGCCCGCAAGCGTGAGGTCATGGTTCCCGAGGCAGTTGCAAGGTCACCAGTGTCGGCCACGCCCGTCGCCCATCCTATTTCCATCTCAAACGGCGAGACTGCAAGTAAAAAATATCCAGATATACTCCAAGGTAATAGAGGAAAATTTATTTCCTTATAATGCTTCAAGCATCGCATTCAAAACCCGGAACCAGATTCTTCTGTGGTAGTAGATGGATGAGCTGGATCTGAATCATCTGCTTTTCTTCGTCTTCATGATGAATCGAAAAAAAAAACGTGTCATGACGTTTTTTCGAAAATGTGACTTCAAGAGAATTCCCCATACTTGTGAAAAGAATTTCCTTCATCGCTGTAGCGGAATTTTAATTTCACTCAGCTGCGACATAAATGAGTCGAAGCTGCTGAGTTCTGGGCACACATCTGTCCACACGTTCTCGTTTTGACTATAGATGCCGCTGTAGTAACTTGTCTTATCCGGGTAGCTCAGACACTCGCTGCCATTTCGGAAATCGCCATTTTTGCACTCGTCGTCCGTATAGCCGCCATTTTTGTACGCCATGTCGTCGAATAAGCGTTGCTTCATCTGCTGCCACCTCATGATTCTTGATATCTGCTTATTGCGCAATTCATGTTCCGCTTTAGAAAGGACTGATGTCAAAACAGCTTCGACCCTGAGATTGCGCTTCCGATTTCTGCGACACATTAATTTTTTCGAACGCACTCTACTTATCCAATTGGAAAGTTGTTCCGTATGGCTGGGTTGATCTGCGTCGAATTCTCTCGGCCTCACGGTAGCACCCATTGTCCTTGATACGCTGACGTCACCGCTGGTGGATTGTTCCGTTCGCTTATTGCGTCTTATGACGAAACTCCTTTTCAACGTATTTTTACAACTTTGACACAGTCTCTAGGACTTTACGTATAAAAAGTATAACACACTAATATTCCTCGATAACAAGTAACTTTCGAACTGCTGAACACAATTTCTTCTTCTTAATTATTAAAAAATAATCAAGAATAAACAGTAACCAACCTGTATCTGCTCGTGTTTCTCCTCGTGTAGAAACCTCGGATTTCCTCCAAGCCCACACGTTGAGAAACGGGTCTATCGGGCCCAACCGCCGAGCGAGACACAGTCCGCACAGTCCGAAGGTGAAAACAGGAATGCCTGCCCGAGCAGCTCGAGGGGGGGTATTTATAGTACAAGCCAGAGATGCGCAACTGTATTACTACGCGCAGCCAATAAAAAATAGTCCCAACAGTTAATCTTCATTACGCCTTTGAAACAGTTTTTTTCTTAATAATAATGTTTTTGCCATGCCCAATAAACGATATTTTACAAAACATGCAGAAAATATATAAAGAAAGTTAACTCTTCAAAGCGATTCCGTAGGTGCTAGAAAGGTCGATGTGGCGTAGGAATGAGTAACGCGGCCGGGAACTACTTTACGGAGCGGTTACAATTTTAGGGAGAGGCAAGCAAGGCAAGCTGCGACGCAGCAGGAAAATGCTCGTTCAGCGACGTTGCCAAATCGAGAATCTACTCGATCTTTCTTTATACTCCCAGTAAGCCCTAGTTGTTATTTTATCATTACGTACCTTTTCTCTTTGAACAATAAACTTATGTTACGAAACATTGTTTCCTAAAACGCATTTTAACATGCACGAAATTAATGTTAAAGTGTGATATCCTAAAGGAAAGTAGAAAGTTAAAAATTGATTTATTAAACGTGGCAACGTTGTTGAACGTAGCGTATACGTAAAAGCAATGAATAGATATATATATATATACAGATATAGGTACGCGTGAGAAAGGACATTCGACAATCTCTGTCACTTTCCAAATCTAGTTTTTATTAAAATGTACAGTTTAAGCCCTATAAAATATCAATTAACTAAGCAATAAGTACTAATTGGTTCTAGCTTTTTCGTGTTATTAATGAATTGCATCAAAACATAAAAGGAGATCGATGTTTTTAACTTCGTTTTCTTAAAATAGCACTTTTCAATGTTGACTACTATAGAACGTTTAAGTATTTTACGAAAAAAAAATTAATTAGTTTTATCATGTTGAATACCTAAATCTGCCAAATAAACTACAGATATTCGTGCTCAAACGACACAAAGAATCACGAATGGATGACGCATCTTATATATACCTACTACTATATATACTCATTTCATTTACGTAAATATTGTTATGACGCAGAATAAGATATGACGTATACCTATAGAGAATACTTGGGGAATCCAACTATTTAAGAATTGTTTATCAGAAGTACATTTCTATCTTGAAGAAGACCAATTAATAATATGAAAAATACTATTTAGATAATTATAAACCATATTTATAACGTTTATTGGCATGTAAAATTGTTGTTGATTGGTAATACAAATGTATACCATTAAATAATATTGATTAAAGAAACCAGAAAAACATATTTTTCATAAAATGATGTACAATTAGAAAAACTATACATTTAAGTACTTGCTATTACTTGCATTATATGACGAAAAGTTCAGTCTTTGCATACACAAGCATTAATCAGGTTGCTGGTTGTTTTCAAAAATATAAACTACCTACTTATTTTTACGTATTATTTTTTAATTTTATATACAAATGAAAAAACATTTTTAATCAATGTGCTCAATTTTTCCTCTACAGTAAAAATTACACAAATACTATATATTCTCTTTAAAATATAAGTACTTTTGTTTATTTTCGACACTCCGTTTGGAAAGTTCATTTTAATTTTCCACACGTTCAGCAAAAAACGTGTGCTCAAAATTTAACTTTCCGTTCTCTCTCGCTCGCTTCGCTCGGGTGTAAACGTCACACGCGAGACGGAAATCTACTTTTCCGCACTTGTATCGTAATGAGCTATTTACCGGGCGTATTTTGAATGCGGATTTTTTATTCGAAAGTAAGGTACAGTGGACAAACTCGTAGAATTTAACAAACTAACTTATGATCATCGAAAAATCGCTTATTTTTGATCATTTTTCACTATTTTTGGTCACTTTTCACCATTTTTGAGCGACTTTTCCCAAATCCACGTAATTTCGGTCATTTATGGTGATTTTTCGCCATTTTTAAATTCACGTAGCTTTTCACAGGATCGACCGGATTTAACGATCCTAATATCAAATTACAGCTCTTCTCTTCAACTTTAATCGCTTTTTTGTGCAATATTGTTTTACCACTTCAATAGCTTGCTATTGGTTAATCATCAATGAAGACTTTTCGTCCACTTTTCCCATGTTCAATTTCCATAAAAAAAATTAACGTCATATTGTAACTATTGCAATATGCAACATTCACACAACTGGCTTTGGTAAGATTGATCCTATCGTGCATATAAGTACGTTAAAATTCACTATATTCTTTTCTTAGTGATAGGCTCAAAACATTCTTCGTGAAAACATTCTTCTGTATATTTGCTACATTGCCAGTGTTTTTTCGGATCAGTTATCATTTAATAAGATCGACTTCCAGTGACTTGTATGTATTGGTTAAAGTAAAATCGAACTTTCCGAAACTTGTGAGGAAAAATAGTGTACGCTACACGTGCGTAATGTACTATAATAATTTATTTGGCAATGTAATAATGTATAATAGGTATACAAATTTTGATTTATAACAGCTAGAGAACATTTAATGAAAAGCCAGAAAATTGGATTAGCTACAAAAACAGTGAAATATATCGATATCCAAATAACACGCGTGTAGTATGGAATCACATTTTTCTGTAAAGAATACTAATAAAAAGAACTTGGGTACAAAAATATTATAAACTTTATTAATTCAGAAGAGATCTTATTTCGGAATGGTAATCAATTTCAAGCCTAAATTAATTTGGAATTTATATCTTGTAAATTTTATGTAAAATTTGATGTTTTTGCAAACATCATCATGCCAAAATCACTTCCATCAAATCAAATCTGATATACTTATAACGTTAAAGAAAATTATTTCATTGAAGGTCATTCAGTCCCATTTTAATATATACATATATTCACATATTTTGCGTTATATCCAGCTACGCAGGTGATGCTTGTCATACAGATATAGGAAACTAGCGTAGCAAAAAATGGAGCATTGTTTGTCGTATTCTTTACCGTATTCGTGAGAACGGCGACGCAATATAATATAGGTGGGACGTGAGTCGCAGCACGGGCGAAAACAGCAGGCAGGCAGTCGAGCTCATCATATAGGTACGGGAGAAAGCCTGTTCACGTGCCAGGAGAGGGGTAATGTTTGGGAATGAGAAATTTTGACGAAAGTAATGCGCCAGTCCTCAACAATAGCCATATAATACTACTATGTGAACAAAAGAGGAGAGACGTACCCGCGTTGTATACTTGCCTGTACATGTATATATAATATATACCTACAAGTACGTGCGAGACGCAACGTATATAACAGCTGCTATATTGGCTTCGGGAAGTTTCGGAGCATGTGATCTGCAGACGTATGCTGCGAACTCTCCGCATCGTATTTCCCTGCGCGTGCAGCAACCCCAAAAGCCTTGGGAATTATCGACCCACATTATAATATGCCATCATTGGGTTAGATTCTTGCACTTTCTATGATTCTCTATAGTCCTTAGTCCAGACGTGGACGAGAAAAAAAACCTAAAATGGACAAAACGCGACCTATTACCTATTTTATTTTTGGTTTCACTTCATTTCAACCTTAAGGACGTTCTCCGAGAAAACGATTTTCTTGTGATTTTCCTAAAACTTGCACAGAACGTTTCATTTAATGTCCTTAGTACATGCCTCAAAGCCCCGCGGCCATAGCGGTATTCAAAATAAAAATATTTGACTTTAAAGTTTTAGCGTTAACACGGGATCCCTATCTGAGCCCATTTAAAAAATACATTTTAATTTACTGTAAAAAAAGTTTTCTTTGTATTTTTTTTCAAACGTAAGGCATAAAAGTAGAAATCAAGAGGAATAATATGGTATAATTTTCAATATGGCGATCAGCGATATTAATTTTAGAGACATAGCAACATAAAGAAAAAACTCCATGTTATTTGTATATCTATTTATAGTCACACCGTGTAAGAGCTATTTATTTAAATATCGTATTGACACCTTTTATCTTACACCGACATTTTTTTATTTTTTATTTTTGGACTAGTATATAGAGACTCATGAAGGGATTCCATCATAAATAATATTTTTAAATCACAATTTTTGCGATATTGATGAATATGAGCCGGAGAACGTCCGCCGGAAGTGTACAGTTGTAAGAGCGTCTATATATACAATCAAGGGTTGTGCTGTTTGTTGAGTGGCAGAAAAGTTTTTGTGTATTATAGACAACAAATCAGTACTACAGAAATACATACTATTCTTCTTGACTTAAGAGCTACAGTAAAGGTATGTAAATTTTTTAATATAAAAAAAAAATTTCATCAAGACCAAACATATAAAAGAAAAAATTTTTAAAATATAATTTATTATTTGTTCTTTCTATTTATCGCAATTGTTTTATCTATATATTTTAACATACTTTACCTGTTATTGCAGGATAAAGAAACATTATGGACGAGCAGGACGAGTGGATGGAAAAATGTGTTATATGTGAAAATGTATTGACTACTGGACCAACCATTGTATTAAAATCTAAAGCTATAAACAATTGTATTAAACCCAGTAAAATTAAAAGAGATGGTAAACACGAAATTTATATGATAACAAAATCTTTAACCATTCATACATCTTGTTCAAAAACATACGGTGCATCAAGTCATTTAAAATATAAAATTGATCCCTTATATAAATTGAGCATTCGTGATAATCTATTTTTCCCTCGAACGATCTCGAAATCTCGAATAATCGAATCCGTCTCGAATCTTGAAAGGCGAGAAACAAAAGACGAAATAGTGGCGCGCGTATTAGCGCGCTAATTAACGTTAGTCCCAGGGTGAATCTACACTATGCGAGAGGCGCATGCAATCAGCGCAAGCGACGCGAGCAAGCGATGTGTGTTGAAAAAAATTCGTAAAATACTTCAATTGATAAGTAATATCATTCTACTAAGATATTATTGACGATATTATTTATCTACTGACTGATCTACTATGATATTATTT
>UXGD01004267.1:0-17634 GCA_900474315.1 Torymus auratus | reverse complement strand
GAAAACGCTCGTGTTCCATCAAAAACGACTTTGTGACACCGTTTTAGAACAAAATCCATTTTTCTTATGGGAATTTATGGGTAGTCACTGATAATTAACCAATAGCAAGCTCTTAAAGATGACAACACATATTACACAAAAAAAGCGATTAAATATTAAAGTAGAAGAAAAAAGCTTTAATTTTGTATGAGAATCGGAAAAATCGGTTAATATGGCACCAAGGTAGGTGCATTTGAAAATTTGTAAAAAATAATCAAAATTGAGCGATTTTCCCCAAATTCACGTAATTCAATCATTTTTGGTCATTTTTGGTCATTTTTCGCGATCAGTGACTACTTTTCGTCCATTTTTCCCATGTTAAATTTCCATAAGAAAAATGGATTTTGTTCTAAAACTGTGTAACAAAGTCGTTTTTGATGGAACACGCCCGTTTTCGTATATGTTATGACCTATCAAATGAGAAAAACCGTGTCGCGAAGGTGTGCCTTAAAAAAAATTAAGGGCTACTTTCTTGGAGATTTCCTCGTATATGTGCGTGTTTGTGTGTGTATCTGTGTAGAAAAAGACATTTTACGACGGGAACCAACTGCCATCATCGCGCACAATATCTCTTTGTTACCGTACAAACACTGAGCGTCACATTATATACGCGGAAAAAGAGAACGACTGAATGAGATTTTCATGCGCGCTTCCTTTTACTACAGCGAGAAAGGCAAGCCGATGCAAACACGAGCTGGAATGATTTCGATCTATATATATATATATAAACAACACGGAAGCATAGTCACTGTCAAGGACGGGTTTTCCCCGCTCTCGTTTTTCCTTCTTTTCTATAAGGCGAATTTCACTGGGTGCAGTAAAACTTGATTAGCTCCATCGCCGCACGCGAAAATGCGCAATTCCGAACAGTGGGAGGTACTGGGGGAATTCGTGGAATTGAGTAACGATTTCTTCGTTATACGCGAGCGTGGTCGAGTTACTATGGGATTCAAGTTATTTTTCTACTCGACGCGAATTCGCGAATTACATTGTTAGTTTAATGTTTATTAAATTATAAAGATTTTATCTTTATTTGTTTTTAATGTACAAATTATTCATAAATATATATGAGTAAATCCCAGAAACTTTTAAAATTTTATGTAACTCAAAAATTTTAGATTTAAAAGGCTATAACTCAAGTTCTTCACAAAGCACATATGACTGAACCAAAAAATAAAATGCTCATTTTTCAACAGAGTAATAAAAAAGCATCTTTTTTACGAAAAATGACAAAAAAAGTAAAAATCGTGGACATTTTGATTTTTTTGCGATTTAGAAAAAAAGTCACATACTATCATTGGTAAAATATTTAAGAGCTCTTTCATTATAACAAAAGCTTCAATTTCATCCCTGGTAGATTGATGTGTTATGAAAAGTAGCCTAGATATATAAGTTTTTATTTTTCAATACTCATGAAGTCAAAAGTTAAAATATCTTGAATCTAGACTTTTTTCATAGTACAATGATCTACCAGGGCTTATTGAGGCTTTGTTATAAAGAAAACGCTCTTAAATATTTTACAATGATAGTATGTGACTTTTTTTCTAAATTGAAAAAAACTTAAAATGTCCACGATTTTCACTCTTTTTGTAATTTTTCGTAAAAAAGTCTTCCTCTACCATTACATTAAACACTTTTTTTATTACTCTGTTGAAAAATGAACATTTTCTTTTGTGGTTCAGTCATGTGCTTCATCAAGAACTTGAAATTTTTGAGTTACATAAAATTTTTAAAGTTTCTGGGATTTGCTCATATATAGAAGTCGATTTGTTGTATAATTTAACCAAGTTCATTGTTAAAAAATATACGTTTATGAATTATGGAGATAACTAAGATTATCTCTTTAGATGATCTCTGTATTATAATTCTTTATACTAATCTATTATATACTATTTGTATTAACTTTATGTATTACTGTTATGGTTTTATGTGCGGTGGTGACTCCTGTTGACTCTATTAAATTATAAAAAAAGAACGAATGATTTTTTTTTATTTATGAGGTTAACAGCTTCTGATTAAATGTACAAAATTTATTTTATAAAAGTATAATTTCATCTGATTATTCTAAGAAACAAATTGAGTTAAGGTCGCTAGAACTCATGATTCATTTTTAAAAAAGCTTTTTTTATTGCCATGTTTCAATTTTTATTTATACTTACCCGTGCGAAAAATGCTTATTTTGTAAATATTTAATACCTCGTTTCTTGTCATTAATAATGTTAACAACTTAGATAAAATAACTCATGTGACATCTAAGAACTACATTTCATCTTGACAGTAAAGATTTATGCCTCGTTGACCAGGGTGCTAAATTTGAAACAGATCGTAAAGAAAATAGAAAATAAGAAACTCTAAAATATAGCACAATAAATTCCGAAGAATAAAGCTTATCCTTGACACGTTTTCCTTATCAAACCGTGCTCACTCGAAAATAAACAAGTAACTACCGATTCGAAGCTGGCGCGTAAAGAAAAAAAAAGAAGGAAAATAGCTACATCTCCCTTTTTCTTATTTTTCCTTCAAGAATTAATGCAGAAACGCGTCGTGATCGTGCTGCGTCAACGGGCGTGAAGGACTTTCGTGATCGGCCTCGTTCGTGACGAGAAAGATAAGCATCTTGTGGGCGACCGACCGCGGAATTTTCGTCTTTTTGGACCGTGCACCGTCTGTTTAGCCAAATCTCAGAGTTTGATCTTCTCGAGAAAGTAATTAATAAGTGCCAGAACTGTTTGCCGACACCGGCGTGCGCACCGGGAGAATAATCGTATTATAGGAGGGTGCTGGTTATTCATCTCGCCGGATTTCTATGAGCATTGGTTTTTTGTTTTATAAATTAACAGATGATTAGAGGATAAATTAATAGTAATATGCTTACTGTGATTTTACATTTATTTCCCAATAAAAATTAATACGTAGAAATGCCATTTTTAATTTTTAATATTATAATCAATAAACATTACACATCATAAATCAAAGAAAGGATTATGATGCAGGGCTTTTTCTTCGTCGTTACTTTTGCATGCATTTCTATCATTAAAGGTAAATACTGTACAGAAATACTACTTCGATTAGATATGAAATTTTAAATTGTTCGTAATACAAATATCAAACGAAAAGTAATAACAATATGTATTAATCTATAAATATTAAAACTTAATAAAAATTTTAAATGCAAATCATATGTGACATTGCACGTAACGATTCGAAATTCTTTTAATGATTTTATCATCGTCGTTTCTTATTATCCTAAAATTTTCAAAAAAATGTAGTATAAAATATTTATGTTTCTCTTTGGACAAATAAACGCTCTTTAATTCCAGATTTTTAATGGAAATAGTTTTGAGCAAAGAAATGAGTAAAACAGTCAATTATTTTTAATCGTCAGTGCATTCAAATTCGAAGAAGTATACATGTATTTCATTATATACATTTATATCATATAGATAGAAAAATAACGAATCGCCACATGACCAGCTTACCCCTGGGATTCGTGCATCACCTCGTAATACAAAAATACGTTCTCTCGGTATTATAACATATACACGTACATTTCACTGAATTCACAAGCGGAGAGGACAATTTATTCATCGCTCTCATTCGCATCTGAAGAACTTTGCAACTGTAAGTAGGTCGTAAACGATGTCGCCGATTGCATCAACAGCATTCATATAATTCGTAAAAGTACACGATACACGTCTATAGATACAAAAAATATATTAACATTTGTGCTTGATAATTGGAATTTTGCATGAAATCGTTATTGTTCGATTCTGATATTTTATTCTTTTTAGTAAAAGTTTCGAAAGGCACTTTAATAAATTGATTTAATAATATTTTTTATTAATTGTCAATAATTTTAAATTTCAATAATTTTCTCGAATTTCTCATCAATCTCAAAGTATCTTTTAAAGATTATACTCTGAGGATAACAATTCATAACATTAAACAAAATAATAACAACGAGTATAATAATAAAAAAGCCTCTTGCAGCTAAAAATAATTCTTAAATCACTTTCTTGCAAGAAATAACTAAACATTACAAACATTACAAACGAATGACTCAAAAACAAAGTCATGTATTCGATAAAATTGGTCCGATAAAGTATTCATACAGTTCCATTAAAATCACTAAAAATTCATGATATGTTAGTTATACTTTTGTAAATTGACGATATTCCTCAGCATTAAAAAATGGCAATAATTCTCTTAAAACCTCAGACCGCGACGAATCGAATCAATCGAGAATGCGAGGTGACTGTAGCTCACGAACTTGGATGACAGGAGAGAAGAAGAATCTCATGCAAAAGGCCAATCGAACAGTATCGTGGTGCCTAATCGGGAGGCAATCAGTCTCTTCCAGTGAGCACACATGACACACGCGCCTCGCAGTACGCCAGCCGAATGCAAGAAGACCCCACCAAGGCACTGGAGAATGGAAATAATCCGCCCGCATAGAAGTTTAGAAGTCGATGGCTGTATGTGGACATTTGTCCCCTGCTTTCTACGCTTCTCTCTCGCGCGCGCTCTCTCTCTCTCCCTCTCTCTCTCACTCTCTCTCTCTCTCTCTCGCTCTCTCTCGTGACAGCTCTAGTCCGCTTCGGGCGCATCTTCTGCATCGAGGATAGTCTTGAAGCAGAACGGCTGGAAGGCGTAGCCCTGGCCCTCGTAAAACTTGCTCATAAATTCAACCCTGCAACAGACGATGAAAGAGTCGACTTTCATTGCACGCAATAATTTTTGTCGGCGGAAGTAATTTTCTTTTCGCTCCAAGGGAACTGTTATCCGTGCTCACCACGGGAGTGCGACGTTTAATTGAACTTTCTTTAGATGAACTGTTAGTGTCAGTATTTTACTGTCACTTTGATTGACAGTCTACATATTTGTTAATTACAGTGATGAGATAAGTGTAATACATTTATTTTTAATTAGTGAGGCGAAAGGTTAAAATTTAGTTTAATGACACTAACAGGGTGCTAAAATTCTGTTGTTATCGACTGAGCAAGCAAAACAATTTTGAGAGAATATCAATAACATAGATTTCAATAAATTAAAACTAGCACCTTTGCAATTATACATCTTGCGAATGTACAATTCAATGTTCCAATTATACCTCAAAATTTAATTTGTAATCAGAATTTTTTGAAGTCTCTAATGCAAATAGCTTCATTGTGGGGAAACATTTTGTAATTGGCATCAGACGATCCCGATATGTACTCAATCATATTTTACCAAAGTATTTAATTTTTATGTCTCGAAATATTCATATTCGTTCAAAATTTTTTTAAGATGATAAGATTTGTCAATCAGACAGTATAATGATACTTTCATTTTGCATGTATCAAATTTCCAACCATTTTGAAAATTGTGTCATTTGCTCGGTCAATAACAATTGTAAGACCTCACCTCTATAAAGTCCATCCAACCAAAGAAGTCAACCCAATTATTTCGCACTCCCAGTTGACATTAAATTTTCTCCTAATACGAAACTTCAACCACCAAAAAGCGACTATCTCTCACCAATGAAGACGAAGCGTATGCAGAAAAGCTGACAAGCCCTCCATCATTACGAGGATAGCGAGAGTGAAGAGTGCCCAGGCACCAAACGCCAGGAACAGGTAGATCGATTTGGTCCAGTCATCGGCCTCTGCTCCTAAGCCGAAGCGTAGCACCATGTTCCAGAGTACCTCAGACAGCTGGGCGTGGGCGAGCGAAAGCGCCCAAAGACGCAGGTACGAGGCCGTGTGTGAGATCGTCGACAGAACGTACTCGATCGTGTGGATCGCCTGATGGATCATTAACTCGCTGAAAGAGTCGCCGTGGGAATCACCGTGCGATGCGGCAGGTGGGCTGCTCGGGCTCGCGGCGCCGTTGCTCGTTTGCAGTTCGATGTCCTGGGAGGCTGATCCATTTGTCTGTAATTTCAGCTGAATTGTAACAATGACAAAAGTACATGATAGTTTAAACATTCTTCCTGTAAAGACTTACGTATATTTTTCCCTTGGAGCTCTTCCTAGTGCACGCAACGTAGAGTGGTTTGCCGAACAGTAGCACTGGGACACACGCGATAGCGGCAAGGAAAAAGACTTTTTGAAGTATGGATTGTCCAGGAAACATGAACTCACTGCAGCCTTCTTGAACCTTAGTCTCTCCCTGGAGAATCATATTGATAAATGTGATGAGAATTGATGGAGCGCAATTTTCTGAGTAACGTCCTGTAAATCAATCGGTAATGGTAATTAACATTTTATTCGCTTTCAAGTGATTTTTTGAAAGATTTCTCGTATAAATTTTACCATGTTCCCATGCGCTGTAGGCAACCCATTTGACGAACATAAGAAGAACCAAGTATGCAAAAAGTAACAATAAGAACAGCAGCTGTGGCAGGAACTCGAAGAACAAACTTGAATACTTTTTGAAATGACTGAAAATAAAAAGATATTCTATCATAATGACCTTTTAAACGTCACACTTATCGAAATAAAGTATTTGTAATGATAATTATTTTTTGATAATGAAGTATATAGATTCGTATATCATGTACTTACACAATATTGATAACGCTCATGCAAACGCCGAAGATCATGTGGACGACGCCGAATATGATAGAAAGTTTCATTTTGTACGAATTCAAGAATATGATTTTATTTTCAGCGAGCATCCACACTGGATCCATGCCGACCGGATAAGGATGTCCTATATACTCGAACTTTGGATTCATCGTCAATGTCTTGGCTCTCTGCATGTACTCGAATGTGTAGCTCTGATTTACACTCCAGTACGAACCGAATACATTGACGGATTTGGAGAACACGTCATTGTAAATAATGCCTGTATATATGGAGAACAGGCCCATGAGCAGAATGATGTAACGACCGCCGAAGAAGATGTTCCAGATTTCGTTGTTGGAACGCTTGGCCGATAGCTTCTTCTCGAAGGTCACCATATACAATCCGAATAAAAACATTATGAGGCCTGTGGAATGAAAGAATTTGTAAATCTTTGGTTTTTACTTTTAATGAGATATACAATATTCTGAGTTGGCATGCTGCGGGTTAATAAAAGTAATAATTGTAAAAAACAAAGTAAGTATGATTGCACATGATATATTTACCATGACCAGCATCGCCAAACATGATACTGAATAGGAACGGGAACGTCACGATAGTGTAAAGAGCAGGGTTTGCTTCACGATAGGAAGCGACACCGTAGGCATCAATTAAACTCTGAAAACCACGCGTGAATTTATTTGTCCTGTTGAACGTGGGTGGATCTTCTTCCGTATGGATCACGTTTAAGAACGAGGGAATCGAATTACCGCAGAGGCGCTGCAAATAGTTTTTGAAAAATTAATTTTTTTATGCATAAAATTCTTTAAATTTTAGAACAAGGGGCATACCGATCCTTCAGATAAACATTGTTGAACGATAGTCAAATCGGCCATTGGCACCCAGCATTCTCCAATAAGGCACTTTTTCGATACGTCCATGTTGAACAAGTTCATGGTGTGATAAATTGCCTTCATTTTGCGTACCATAATTGTCCAGTTAGGCAATTCTTTGGCCACACTATGAAGGACACGTTGGCGATGATCATGAGTTTGATTTAAAACCTAAAAGAGAGCATCGAACTTTCTTAGCACTTTCATAAGGTACAAAAATAAAAAAAATATCAAAAATGAAATCAAAATTTATAGTACATCTCTACAACAATGTAAAATGAAAAATGCAATACGATTTCAAATATTTACAATTTCTTATTACCAACAGTAAAGTTTCTTACCAAATTCAGATCTTCAAGCCGCGTGCGGACTCGTTTTCCCATATCCATACGCTCTGAGTGGCTGTTCGGGCACGCATACAAGGAAGCATGAAATCCGCTGCAAACCTTCTTAATGCGGCTCTTCAGCTGCTCACCTTGAAAGAAGGCCACGAAAGCGGTCTTGTAAATTTCGTTTCCCTAAGTGAGTAAATGAAAAGATTATTGATAAATGCATTTCAAATGTGGTGCAAATAAAGATCAGCTATGGATTGCTTATTCGTTTTTAGCAACGTTAAATTAGCTAGCAATATTAAATTAACCGTAAATTCTTCGAATTTTAACCGCAGCTGTTGAGAATTTACGGTTAAAGCTGTTGGAGTAATTTTATTGCCAATGGTAAGCTGTTATTGATTTCAGCAGGAAACATCCCCTTCACTGTTATAATAAACGCCACTATACATATTATAATTCCCGGCAAGACTCCCTATATTTAATTTCTTATTTAAATCAAGGCTAGTGTTGCTATAATATTATACTATTAATTTTGGCTTTGCGATTATAAGTATAAACAATGTCATCTAAACTTCGTTGTTTGAAATGCTTCATTCAGAAAACTTGCCATTCGAGCGTTCATCGCCCTCTAACTCACTATAAACATCAAAATAATTACGTGGCGAAGATTGGACGTCAATGAATTCGAAATAATTGCGAAAGCCAAAGCTAAAATAGAATCATGCGAGGAGGTATTTCTCATAATCGATGCATTTTCGCGCGTGCTTATAGCATCCACTCGATTAGTTCGGGATTGGCATCAGAGAAGCCACACTCCACGTGTGGATGTATATACGCCCGGAGATCACCACCGCAGGTAATCAATTGCAGCTGCAGAGGCAATTAAGTCTGTTCTGGTGGCAGTCGTGGCTTGTTCTATTGCTCTTTCGATCTCCCTCTCATAGAGTCAGAGAAACAATAGATTTTCATAGCTGTGCACAAACATTTTGTATTCGGTGATACGAAATAGCCCAGAATATTATTCTGCTTCGATACACGAAGATAAGAATTGGCGCATTATTATTATTCTTATTCCAACTCGCAAACCATTGAAGTTGAATTTCCAAAAATACGGAATTGCCTTAACCCGATTGCATATCAATTGAATTCCGCGCCAATTTAACGTGGGCATTCCCATCGATCCATCGCCGACTCCGAAAGAATATACGTACCGTGCTGGGGTCCTCGAGGGGCTTCTCAAGGCTGGCCTGACGCAGGAAGACGTTGCCACGGGATATGCGCCAGAGCATCCGCTCGAAGGCCGGCATGCGCTCGCGGTTGATCACCCCGGCGACGAATCTGCAAGAGAAAAAAAGCAAAGGGCTCGTCGATTTTTCTCGCGTGCACAGAAGTCGTTGGTGCCGTTGCTCTTTTCGGATCGATGTTGTCTTTGCTACACCACCACCCTCGTCACTCTCGTCGTCGTCGTCGTCGTCGTCGTGCATACGTCTCCATCGACGGTGTCGTAGGTACCCCCCTCCCCCGCCACACGCTTGCTCCGTTTGCACTCCGAGCTCAGAGAGATCTCGTTAATGTGATGTCGTTGTTGTGATTAGACATTACAAATTTCCGATTTGAAAGATAGATTTTCACAGTTATTAAATTATTAAGAAACATTTGAATAGTAAATAGCTGTAATGACTGGATATTCTAGAATTTGCAAATATAGATTTATCCAATTTTTATCATTTCATTATTTTCTACACACTCAGCGATAATACATTCTTTTCCTCGATAAGGGTAATAACTTGGAACTTTGCGAATACAATAAACTCTGCTACAGCCTATTCCAAAGTAACAAGATCGTCCGTCCATATCGAGGAATAAAAAAGGATGTGCTTATTGCAGAGTGTACCTACTCCTACATCTCACATTACGAATCTCTCAAAGCTTTTGCAGTGTTCTCTCTAAAATCCTTATGAAGAAACGGAGCAAGGAGGACAAGGGGAAGAGCAACTACAAGACTCCAGGCCCAACCGAACTTACTCGAGGCGTCCGCGCTGCGTGGCGTTCGGCATCTGTATCTGGCTCTCCTCGTTGATCAAGGCGCGAGTGATGGAATCATTGGCCTCCTCCTGTTGGTACAGAAGAAGAAGCGAACCTTGATTCTTCGACAAAACGTGAGCACCGATTACACGGAGGGTATTGCGACTAAGAGACCGGCTGTTGTACTACAATTAGCTACCTCAGTAAAGAACACCTGCGTCTTTTCCAGCACGTGGCGCAGCTCCATCAGCTCCAGGTAGTTGCTCTTTAGATTGACCGCGTTCTGGCTCAGCTCGAGTATGTCGTTCTCCGTCTTTTCTATCCGCGCCTGCAATCATTGTTATTTGCCGATAATCATGTTTCATCGCTGCAGCCTTTCAGTTTATAACCAGATGCTGCGTGATGTAACGATTTTAATGTCAGATTGACGAAAATTCCAAAAAGTTTTTTAATTTTTTAAGCAAAAGCAGAATTACGGAAGAGTAAATTGTTTTAAGGTGGTTAACATTTTCGTGTACTCTTATGAAGATTATCGTAACAAACATGTAAAAAATCAATCAAAATCAACTAAGACATACAATGTACATACTAACTATCAGTATTATTAACCTTTTTTATCAGACGAAACTCAATCACGAGCAAAAGCATATAATTATATAGAAAAAAGAAATTGAATGAAAGATAAATCCGCGCAGAATTCTAACGTGAACTTCGCCTGCAAATATAACTATATATACACACCTCGAGGTCGATGATCTCCCGGGGATTGGGCGCGCGTGGTAGCTCGGTGAGATTATCCTCGATGGGCACCCCGTCCTTCTTGACCTCGGCCTCGATGTAGCGCAGCTTGCGCTCCATCTCGTCGCAGCGGCGCACCTCGTTGACGAACTTCCGTTGGAAGTAGTTCACGTCGCCGTTGAGCTGCAACGTCCAGAATACACGAATACAAGCCCCGATCGTGACAAATCTCTCACCCTGCAGCAGCCCTCCGATATACTTACGTCGCGGAATTGAACGGTGCCGGTCTCGCCGAGCTCCGATACGGAAAGATAAGCTGCCTCCGGCTGGATGAACAGCTGGCACAGGGCCATCTCCTCGCTTCTGAACATCGCCCCCATCGTGGCGCTGGTGGAGATGCACGCCCTGGTCTTTCACTCCCGCTCACGCAATCCCTCGGCTGGAAACTGCTACGGCTGGAACAGAAAAGAGAGAGAGAAAAGGTTGAGGTGATTTCGCTCTTTTTTGGGGAGAGGGAAAATCTTTGCCGGGCAATTGATTTCTCGCGAGTGCTTGCCCTCTCAGAGAGGAAACTTGGCGCGCATTTTCGACTTATAGATTTCTACACGGCTCGTGAATCGTATTAGAGGAATCGTATTAGAAGAATGGGAGATTATGCGTTTTATGGTCGTGTAAGCAAGGTTGTATAGTTGTGTCATAAACAGGATTTATATGATTGCGTGTGTACGTGTGACTGTTGGGGAATGTATTCTACTTTTTAAGTACAGATAGAGACTATTGCGGATGAATTCCAACGGGCTGGTTAATAATGTTTGTTATAAAGATAATATGTTTATTATACGTTTATATCGCGAGTCAATATTTTATCAAGTGATTTCACAGCGACATGGAAATAATTACAGTTCGAGCAATTATCTTTTCAATATATATTATATATCATCGCTAAATGAAATTCAATGAACTTTATAGGAGTATTTTTTCCATTATTATACTCACGATTATCATCTATAAAATTGAACCTTGAAATTTGTCGAATAAGTCAGATCTATATGCTTTGTATGTATACTACAGTATTTTTCTCAACTTACGTAACGTACGAGCTTGAAAGCTGACGAATTCTATGAATTCACGCGACCATTTTCATCAGCCACTTCGTCAAATTAATTCGTTCTCATTTGCTCAACTTCTACAAATTGAAACATTACCGCTTTGCCATTCCCAGTCGAAAAGTCTAATTTTAGAAGCATTTCTTGTCAACGTCAAGTTTTACAATCTAATTGTAAACAAAATTTCTTCACGGATAAAATTCACCTGCATACATCGAGGATACCGTCAAGAGTCGATTAATTTATTCACCGATTATTCTCTCTCTCTCTCTCTCTCTCTCTCTCTCTCTCTCTCTCTCTCTCTCTCTCTCTCTCTTTCAATTCGCGCTGCGAATATCGCCCAATCGCGCACGAACTACGACCATTGGAGCCCGTGTCACGCGCTGCTTATTCACGAAGTGGCATGTGTGTAATGCTCGTCTCGGGTAAGAGAAAGAGAGAAAGAGTGACTATACAATAACTACGACCTCTAGCGCGAACGCAAGCTTTATCTCCGACAATCTAAATTAATAAGCTTCGGCTCAGCCTTTTTTTCGTTCACCATGGTTATGTCCGATTCTCAACGATCGCATAAGAGCTGACTCGTATTAGAGTTATCAAAGGAATTATTCGGGATTTTCAAAAATTTTTCACGATACGGGTACGTGTTGTGCAGGAAGTTTCCAGTGGAAAAAGCTAAGCCGAGTAAATGATCGTCGCTGATATGGTTTTCCGTTTGTGATTTGTTTTATGAAGATATCAAAGGATAGAATTGACGATAATCTTCGTATAATCTCCAATGAAGCTTTCATCGTTTTTAACTTGTCGCTGTTAACAGAAAAATAATGGTGAATCAAGTGGCTTGTTTGAAGTTGCTTCCACCATTTATCTTATCTTTATATAATAGCTATCATACTTTCTATTGTATTTTCATTGAATTATTGAATTGTTAGCGCCTTGATCAAAATTATAAAATAATCCACTTTCATAAAAAATGGGTATTGTATACAACTCTTGGCGCAATGAGACACCAATAAACGTAAATAATCAAAAAAACTTTTAGTAAATTACTTTTAGTATATTTACGGTACGATTATATCATTTACTATCCTTGTTGTCATTTTATAATAGTGAGGATTGAAATATTTTGTTAACGTTACAATTATTACAAAATAATTTTAAATCAAGTACATCAACATAATGCTACTCTACATTTTAACCTTATCTGTTTAATCTTATCTTATCGTAAATAATCAAAAATTAATTTATCATTTTTACATGTCGTAATTTCCTTTTGTCGAGTATGTTAAAATCTGTATGAAAATATGAACATAGAACTAAAAGGTATACAATAATGCTTTTTACAACAGAAAGAAAAATAAGTGTTTGTAGCACAAAACTAATTTCGTTTATAAAAACTTAAGTTTACGAACGATTTTGCGATCTTAACTTCACTTGAGCTATAGTCGGACACACAAATTTCCATCTACTTAAAACTGAAAATCTTAACCGCGATATACCATTTCAAATGGGAAATAGACAACAGACGTCGTTGGCATCCATGCGCACGCGCTCGTCACATGACAGACACCATTAGGCTATGAGTCACGCGGTAAAAGCACGAGTGCGTGTGGTTAACTGTAACAACCGCCCTTTAGGAAAACGGCTTACCGATGGAAATTCCGACTCTAACGACTTCAACGAAGATAACTATGCGGAGCACACACAATAAACTAGAACGACCCAAGTTCTACTGTACTCACCGTAGCTCCGGATAAGAAGCGGAAAATTTATATACGGAGAAAGAGCCTTGTCGTCGCCACCTTCCCGAGGCGCAGATTATTATTACATAAATTTTTCAACGCGCGCGCGCTTGTGTCTTTTTCTTGTCTTATCGCGCGCGTGCGATCTGACGAGATAAGCGAACACGACGAGTGCGCGATGCTTGCTCAGCATTTACTTACATTGCGCGCCGCTTTGTGAAGAGCCTCACGAGGAGAGACGTTAATTGAAAGAAATGTGGGTAGACTGGAGATGCGAGAATGGAGGGAGAAGAGATTCTGAATTTCGAAAGATAATTTTTTTTAGCTAATGGGATGGGACATTAAAGCGTCGCAGTTTGTTCATGTGATTTACGAGTTTTTAATTATTGTATGACGTAGGTCGTTTAATGAGGACACATTGTTGCACTTTTATCGGATTTTTGCATAGCAGAGTTTATCTAGGATGTCTGCTGTAACGCTAAGAGAAGACAACATGTATAAAATTAATAGTATAAGTGCAGCTATTTTCAACCATCGATCTATAGTAGCGTTTAAAAATAATATATATATAAAAGGACTTTTAATTTTGAAAATGTTTAAATTTAATTCATGAAGCAGAGCATTTAGCGAACGTAAAAAGGAAAATACCGAATCTATTTTCATTAGAGAAAATGAGACAGAAATGCGAGTAAATAGATAATTAGAGACGAATTGGGCACGTTTGAGATCTGGCATCGATCCCGAATTTATATGATAAATAGACAATTTGACTTTTACTTTTCTATTTAAAGTAAAGTAAATACATTCCACAATTACATTTTAATTTTTGAACAAAAAGTATAGCTTTAACCCAACTCTGCCAAAACTGAGGCGGCTCTATTTATAACCTAATTAGAATACCAAGTCAGTGCAAGCGAAATTAGGTATCCAAACGAACATGACACTATAATGTTCAGTTATCATCTTACCTATGCGCACCTATAGCACAAAACTAAAAACTTAACGGAAAATTGCCGATATCATCTAAAGTACAATCAAGACTCGTTAATCAAAAAGGGCTGCGATGCTAATCAAAACCGGTCATATCCGTACAGCGCTCCAATCGCGTTTCTGTGGGGTGTAACCGACTCACGTGACTCTCGTGCCGTCGTCACGAGGAAGCCGTGACTTCCCCTCGTGCTTTGACACACTTGGCTGTAACATCACCAACGCGATGCCCACTTTCACGTATATCTCTCACGCAAGTTTTCGCATCTATTTTCTTTCGCTTCGGTCAAGTGAATGAACAGAATAAGGCTATAACGTTAACGAATCCGGGTAACAACTATTGCATTTCAGATACAGAACCGAGTATCTTTTGAGTGGTAGCACTGACAAAACTGCGGAGAATACGAAAGTAACAAGTGTCTTTGAACACTCGTGATCTTACGCAAACCAAGAAAGTCTCATTATAAAGAAAAAAAAACCTAAAGCAGATGATAAATTTACGTTTCTCAATTTTCATCCTTCCGTCAAAACTGATTTTCACACTATAGACGCACCATCCAAATACCCACCAACAAGTAAACGCACTGTATATAAACAACTCCAAAACTCACGTGCAATACTGACAGCGACGCGATCCTCCTCTCGCTTGGGCACAGACTCACGCACTCTCGACGAAAAAGTCGTACTGAAGACGCGCGCGTCGCGGCGGCGTGCTACCTGCGCGCCTCGGGGGCTGTACTTAGACGTTTGTTCCGCGCGCTTGCGGGCAATCACTGTATAGAGAGACACACACACGCGCGCCCGCGCGCAAGATGAGATAAGAGGAGTTTCCCCTACCAATGCTTATACTTTTTCGTCTTAGCGCGCGCGCATCGGTCTATTCTTTTTGTTCGGGTCGCGGGGAGAGAGAGAGGAGAATCGAAGAATGCCCGATACGAGGATTTTCGAGGTATGCGGGGAATGCGTTCCGCGAATGCTGTACTCGAGCGATAGGAGAGGTGGACAGTAGCCTCTGACAGGGAACGAGCGTTAATTAATTGCGGCAGGTGTGCTATCGGATTGGTCTAGGTGCATATCAATTTTTGTGTATACGGAAGTTTAAACGTGTTACGTTGTACCTTTCTTTAAATTACTTAGATAAATTGAATTTATTTCTATAGTAATTATTTGTATGTGATACTATGTGCACTCGCCCCCGTCTGTGTGGGCATGGAAAAGTAATATTAATATATAGAAGATTGGGTGACGTACAATATGTGATAGTTAAATTGTTAGAATTAAAAAGAAAAATAACTGATCATTACGTTATAGCTAGGATGACATTGACGAGCGTTTAAAAATGAATTTAGACTAGAAGAAAATATTTTTCTCAATATGCGCCGCATACGTTGCTCATTGCGTAATTCGTTGTTTTCCCCCACAGGAACCTCAAGCGATATATATTGCGATGGCCTTTATGATCCTTTGAAAGCTTTGTACGCAAATATGTTTTATTTTTTGTTTCTTTTTTATTCTTATGTGCGAGGCTTCCACGTATTTTCTTCATCTTTCGCCTTGACGTACTTTGCGATTGGCCACCGAACATATTTCCATACCTCAAATTGTATTTTGATGTACGTCATTTCTTCAGTTTATTTATGACGCGATTTTTCGCGTGACGTATATTTGTCAGGTGTGTTCTTTTTAAAATAATGCAATTGGTTAAATAATTGTTACTTACGACTTTAATGTGAGATTTTACATTTGTGAACACTCGGATGTTCAACAATTTTGAGCCATATTTTTACAAACGGAATTATTGTTATATCATATTATGATCTTTATGGTTTTATGTCAATAATTTATATATTTATTAATTCATCAGAAATATTTTCTTGAATAACGGTTTTTAGTAAAAAGAAAAAAGAAAAAAAAGCACAACAAGCACTTCAATATATTTACTAGCACAAAACATGCTTCATTTGTTCTTTGTTATCGGATGTTGCATCACATACCGATCTCATTTACTTTTACTCGTAGCGTTAACCTCCTAACATCCTTTGATGCAACCTTCGTTACAGAATGGCGGTGATAAAAGCCACAGATTCTCGCCTCTTGGTAAAACAATTACATTAACAGCGAAACTAGCTTTGCGTAACTCCGCAAGAGAACTCAAAAAACAAAATAATAAAATAAATTAATTAAATCAGCTGCCTGCAGAGGCTCTGAACAACGCGACAATTGAAAAACTGCCGGTTTCAGTTTTCATAACTGTTGCAGCTGATGGCAATTTTTCTCGTATAAGTACGGCGCACGATTTATCTTCAGTGTGATCATGGGCATTATGCAAACTCGAAATAATTATTGTTCGCTTTTAGTATAGATATAATATATGCGAGAGCTTGGCCACAAATCTGCGGGTATGCAAACAACAAACTATATAGCTGATAATTTTCTGCGCGGCTCATTTTTTAATGCACATCTGCATCGGTATAGTGAATTTTTATTGAGGAATTAAATTGTATTATCATGGATGGACTTTCAATTTTTGCACGATAAGTTCGGTATTTTGCTTAGTTAATTTATTGAATGTTATATTTCCTTCATAAGTTTCCGTATTATATTTATCTATAATAAGAGTCAAAGGAATTTGAAAAGTAAACCATGAGGCGAGATAATATAGTATATCTTTACATTTCGTTTCAAAAAGTACGCGTTATATGTTGTGTATAATAAATATTACAAACAAGGTTGGTATAATATTTAAAAGCAAACATTTTACTGTATATCTAAAGACAAGAAATAAACCGCTTTTATTTAATCAAGGTTAAAAAAAATTGCAACATACACTCTTATCAAGTAAAATCGGGTTATCTTAGATGTTTTCCCATTATCATGCGTAATACGATAATCGCGACACGATTTCAGTGAGTGATCGACTATATGCATCTAATTTTTTGCTTTATCAACACATTAGTTAAATTGGGTCGGTATAAAAGTTTCTTGAAATAAAAAAAATAAATAAACAAAATAAATAATAAAAAAAAAAAATTAGTTACATTAAATAATCGAGAGGACACACCTTCCGAGTCTGGTTCTTCCTACTCTTTCTTTTTTTTAAACTTTTAGCCATTTATTCCAGAAAGGTCTCAATAAATTTGAAAAAAGTAAAATAAAACTAGAGAAAATCAGCTTTTATTTGCTTTTTCAAAAATTAAAAAGTGTTGATTTCTTCAAAAGTTCTGACC
>UXGD01004266.1:0-17639 GCA_900474315.1 Torymus auratus | reverse complement strand
GCAATTGAAATTTACATATAATCTAAATGAAAGTTAGGTATGTAATTGAAATTTTATAACAATGTAACTAGAATAATATAGAAGTATATTAAAATTAATATACAAATACATTAGGTTTAAAACAAAAACAATAAAATTTAAGCACGAGTATAAATGAATGCCAGATTTGAAATTTAATCTTTCACGACCAAAGTTTAGTTAATGCGCCGCCGCTAGGCGGCGCACCCTCTCTCTGTAGCCTCGCGCACCTAAGTAACCAGGCTTGAGGGGATATATAGCGCGTCGCCGAACACCTAGCCAACCTTTATCACTCGAACATCTCGTTAGTAGATGGTCGTCAGCAACTACCGAAGTTTATTGAATTATGATTAATCTTGATATTGTAATCATCAAATAATAATTTATCGAAATAAAAAAAAAAAAAAATATTATTTATAGCTTAAATAACTAGATGTAAGGTTTTTCACCAATTTTGAGTAAATTGACGGGGAAAGTTTATTCTGTAGGATTTTGAAAAAGAAGCATAAATTCTAAAAATTACCGCATTAAAAATTGTGTCTATATAGAAAAAACAATAACCAGAAGGATTAAGAGCAAAAACTATTTCTGTTTCTTATGAGTTAAGTTTTGGAATAAACTATCGGCTTTATTCATTCCCCATTTACACTTAACATAAGTAGTTTCGCTTGGGCTTTATTTTGTGAGGAAGGAATTTCGCGTTTGAACTCGAATCGGATGGATTTTTTTTTATGCGCAGTTGAAGTTTCCGACACACAAAGACGCTCTCCTAAATTACCATTTGCGTTTAATGGCTGATCTTATGGGCTCTCGTAAAGAGGCATGTTTTGATATCTAAGAGAAGCCGTGTGCCCGCGGCTTGATGCATTTTAGCGGCGAAAATAAAGTGTTTTACTGTCGAAGCGTAACTTGGCGTTGTTAAATGTGGTAATACAATGCAGCCACTTTAATCAAAAAGAGAAAAAAAAGCGAAAGAGAAACCTTTGAGAGAGTAGCAAAGGGCTGGCGGCAGACAGATCTAATAGACTTGAGAGCAGAAAATTGCAATGTGTAATTTAATTACATCTGCAGCGCGCGTTATTTCGTGTAATGAGTTGAAAAAGAGACTAGCGAGTACTAATATCCATTATCCTAGTGCATCTCTAAAATGTGACCCACATCTGCGCCCTATTGTGTTTACAGGCTGGTGCAGTCGACAATTTTCAGGGTTAAAGAGAAAGGTTTCGCGTGTAGGACTTTATTATTGTTATATTCTGAAGTGACACTCACACTTTTCCAGCCGAAAACTTATAGCGCATATGCATAAAAGCTTCGGGGATATTGCTTCCCCTTTATATGAAACGGTATATGAGAAACACTCTGTAAAACTCATTTTTAATAGATTAATAAAGGAGAATAGGTATGTCACTATATGCTACCTCGGTTTTTCTACAAATTGTTTCTTCGCGAAGTGGCTACTGGGAGATAATATTTTGTAAAATATTTCGAGCGTATTGACAATGGAGTGACAATGGAGCAAAAAAAAATTGGAAAAGATAGTTTGCGTTGAGATGAAAACCAGCATACCATCTGTTCCATTGCTCAAAAGTCGTGACATTGACGATATTAGTCAAAATATTCCCAACACAACGTACGGCATGAAAAGAAAAAAAAAGAAAGCATATAGACGCGGAACAAAGGATCCGCAGGCGCTCTCGACGACAACCACACATCGAGAAAGATGCTCCTCTCGAGTTTCGATCGATATGCGGGATCTCTCTCTCTCTCTCTTTTCTCTCCCGCATCGTCGACAGCAGTGCCGGCACACTATACGCGAGCGCTCGCGCACGAGTAGATAAATATGTATACGCGCGTATATATTTCCGAGTTTATGCATACTGCAGCCGCGCGGCTTCTTTTCCCTCCGCCGTTGCTTCTCGATTTCCTCGCGAGAGAATTTTACGAGGGAATTTAAAATGCGATTGCCTCCAAGCGTGGGCGGGAGAGAGGAAGTGCGCGAGAATAGACCGTCAAGTGCAATTAAAGCCATCGAAGGGAGAGAGGTGGGGAAAGGATGTCGATCTTTTTTTTTGGTCGACGGAGGGAGAGGGGGATCTTTGACGGGAACCATGCAAATTTTAAAAGCGTCGTTTTGCAAGTTTAATTTTGAAGTACTTTTTTCCTGTGTATCCGGAGGAGAGAATGAAGAGGAAACAATAAACATGCATGAGGATAAATTAGTTCGTCGATGATTTGTTTTTCCCGGGGGTTAATGGAAGAATACTATATTCCATTCGGTTTCTGTTAAAAGCGGTATAAAAAAACAAGAGATGTATTTGATTTCCTTTTTTCGGTGTGTATCGAAACAATACCACTCATTGATATCAGTTTTTCATCAAACTAATGGTATTGCATATCGTCCCTTTCACGCTTAAACTTTTATTATAAAAATAATTACCATTTAAAATTGATTTAAAAAACGTACAATATACATCCTCTATACAATATAGAGCTTAATTTAATATCGAGGAAAAAGCTTTCTTTTGAGGCTGAAACCCCATATGTTCCACATAAAAAAAAAATTAATATTCTCCTCTAATCACTGAAAATTGAGTTCCCCCTTTTTAATGAAAGCCCGCGCCGGAAAGACCGTTGAAAAACATGCAAATAGCGCGCGCCGGGGGGCAATTCCGGGGGGGAATTTCAAATGCCGTTATCATCTCCCATGCAAATTTCAGGCGCATCCGAAATACCGGGTGGGTTGAAAAAACTCTTCCGTCCACTACTATACTTCGCCAAAGTACGTACATACGTAAAATAAAACTTGCCCCTCTTTTTTTTCTAACAACAAGAACAAAAACAACAACAACAGCAGCAGTAGCAGCAGTCGCGTCAAGCTGCCCTGATGGTATCCGAATTGCGTATTCCACGCGCTCTCACGCGTTTTTCTCATTCTTCTCCTTCTCTTTTTTTTCCAGAACGCCGATTCGCCGCAGTACGTGACGGACAGACTACGGCAATTCTCCGACCCTTTGGCAAGGTTTCAACCCATCGGCGGTGAGTACGGAATTCCAATTTTACGCTTTTACCTCGAGTCCGCCGTTGTAATCATCGCAACGGCGCCGACCGTACATGTATATACTACTACTACTACTGAGATGAGGGCCGCTTGTAGCAGTGGCTTAGAGGCTGACCATCCGGCGCTCCTCGCTTTATCTCTTATACCTTGTTAATCTCGTCGAAGAAAAGCGCGCGCGTTGATGATATATTGCTTTTTCCGGCGGCAGCCTGAGAAGAACGACGACGGAATAACAATCGGCTTGTAAGTTTCCTTTTTGCGTGCGCAAGGGGCGGCAATGGGGCTTTTAATATTTCCCCGAGTTTTCGGTCGGGGAGTTTCGCTCGCCAGATGTAGCGTAAATATTGCCGCTCGAATTTAAAGTCGAGTTTTAACTTGGATGATGTATTTTTAAAAATTTTCCCCGCGCTCCCCGAATGAAAGTTTGCTCTCGCGGTGGGTGATTGTGGGAAAATGTCGAAGAAACACGGTTTTATGGTGATTACGAAGGATTTCGATGAAACAATGGCCAGCCAATAACGCTGCGTGTAAATCCTTTCATTTAGCAGTGGCAGGTCGAATTGGTTTGAAAGAAAATAAGAAAAAGTTTAGTTTCAAATCAATTAAAACTTTTGTGCATTTTTAATAAAAAAAAAGAAATAGTAAAACGTAGGTGAAGAATATTTCTGAAGAATTCAAAAAGACGCTTAAGACTTTGAAAAACTCTGCATTGTTTAAGTTTCTTCTATCTCCCGATAACAAGGGAAATCCGATTCAATTATAAAAGAAAATGTATAAGAATCCCATCGATGACCTGGCGAAGCATCCCTCAAACTCTTCGAAAGAAGAATGAAAATTTTTCCTTTGGATTTAAGTTCACGCTTGAAAATTTAGTTATTCAAGTGCCAGTTCCCCGTTTTTCCGTCGTCATTGTTATCAATACTGGGAAAAGCGCAAGCGACGTGAGCCGTTAAACTCGCTCTCTACTCTTGTCCTTTTTTCTGGGTCGCCCTGGCTTCATCCCAATTGGCCTATTCTATCCGAACTGCAAGCCACCTTTGCCTTATTTATTTTACGTTTCCGTTAAAATCCACGGCGTTATTAAAATTCCGCCGGGAATATACGCGATCGCGTTGTTGAATTCTATTGTGCATTAATGAATAAATTCAGTGCGTTTGGTTTATTTTAGCAATAACGAAATTGAATTCTATATTGGAATTAAGAAACTAATATGTTTGAGAACTATGTACAATTCTATTTTTGAGAAATCCGAGAGACTGTTGGACGAACCTATCCCATTCTTTGGGCGAGGAAGCTCCTTTGTGTTCAGCTCACTCGGCAGCTAACTACAATTTTAAATTTTAATTTTCGTCATCCGGATTGAAATTAATGATCCAGAAGGCCCTCTGGTTACACGCTGACCAATTTCTATGCAAATGTGACTATTTGTTACATTTTAATCTGCTTACATTATATTCACTATAGAGCTAGTGACCTAAAGACCCCAGAGGCTAGAATATGGGTCGAAATTCCGGTAAGGAAAGCCAAAAGGGTAACAATGCGGAATAATTGATAAGGAATAAAAACGCATAGAATTTCAATTGCAATATACGTCTTGCCAGATGCGCTGTCGTAATTATCTATTAATGAAGAATAATGGACTCATTAAAAGTCGTATTTAAATTAGCAACCATTACAATTTAGAAGTTTTAATGTGTTCCAATTGTAGAAAAACTACACTAAGAATTAAAAGGTTTTGAAAAAAAATACAAAAGATTGAGGTGAAGCATTGTTTTCAATAAACTTTTTAAATCAAACTTCCGAATGGAATTGAAAAAGGTTTACAATCGATACTCGATATACACAATAAGTAATTGTAGTTTGTACACCCTTCAGGTCAAAAACATCGCTATACAGAATCTCCAGAAAAAAACTATTATTTTCAATTTATTTTTGTCGTGCCCCAGATAAACTTTTATCGGGGTTCGAAACATAAATTTTTTCTCAAAATCGGTACAAAACCAAATAACTTATTATAAAACAATAGCGTTGTGCAATAAATGCTTCTTAGTCCTATTAAAATCCTCCGAAAATACCAAAAAGAAAAAATCCCGTCGCAACGGTACGTTAGAATCCCCTTAAAAAATCGATGCCTATACTCTCCCCGGCAATAATTATCGAGCTTTTCACTTATCGTTTCTCCTCCTTCTCGTTTCTCCTCTCTCCCCGTCCTCCCTAATCGCGCGTCGTACCAGCCGGTTCACCTCGCGCTCCTTTTTTCCCTCCTCCTCCTCCTCCACGAAGCTTTCGCCACCTCGTCGCTAAACGACCTCGTGCGCGCGCGCCGATTAACGAGCTCGGTTATAAATCCTTGTAAACGTCAGGCGGGCAAAAAAATTGCCGCGACAAAAAGCAGCAGCGTATATAGAGTGCGAGAGAGACCACCGCCACGACTCTGCCTTTTTTTCGTCGGGCCTTTTTTGCCCTACCGAGCCGGCCGAATGATTGTTGTGTCTAAATAGCGGGGAGGGGCGGGGTTTTAAGGCTCCGGGTGAAAAATGAGATTTATCCCGGGTGGAGAGAGAAGTCTGGCGTGTGTAGGTATTAGCTCTCCGAGTCGGAATTTTGATTGATCGAAGATGGTCGTGTTACGTTCAGCGATTATATATCGACGTTGTCTTTGTAAAGTGAAACCCGAGCGCGTTTTTCTCGCCACCCGAGCGTGACAGCGTTATTTTTTTTTCTCTGATAAGACGGGCCATTTTTCACGGCGATATATTATAACGCGGAATTAAAATTTTTTTGAAAATGATCGACTGGTTTCCATGTCTTGTAGATGCTGGGGTATTGGATAGGGGTAACAGATGTTGCTTATCTAAAATGTAGCTTATGTTGTTTGTGTTTTAACCGTGTCTATATAATAACAGTCGGTGTGCTTGCACGTAGTTATACTAAAGTTAGAGGACTTACGTGACTGTTATTCGATATTAGGATACAAATTAAAAATTAAAACAAAAAGATATACCTATTGATTAATTTTATTATGTCGAATATATATATTAATCATTATCGAAAAATGATTTTGAGATTGACGATAAAGTTCGAATATTGCAAAATTACTCTTATGTTGCTTCAATAATTGCATTGTAAAATATTCATCGAATAAATCTTTTAACGACTTTGATATTTCAATAAAGCATTTCGATAAAATAAATGATTTACATCATCAGAAGTACAAAACGCGAAGATATTTTCACTGAATTTCCATAATGACATTTCCCGAAGGATATGTCGGCATTGAATCATTAAATTTGCTTCGATTGAAATTAAAATCATTATACCAGTATCGCGATATAACGCGAGCACAATAAATTACATCAACGCTTTATGGCTCATCTAAAAATAATAAAATTCAAAAAATAAATTTCTCATCAACAATAAATTATATTCTCCACGTGTTCGGATCTCCCAGAACCACTTCTAATCCAGCCACTCCTTCGGCAACTTCCTCTCCGAAATAGAATTCGCGCGCTTTGCTCTCTCGATACACTTATACGCGCGACTTTACACCGTACATAGATTACCACCGCGCGCTTGCATTCCGTAATCCCGACTTCTTGGTACTTGCGCCCCTTGGACATTAAGAAGATCGGTATTAATGAGCCTCGTCAAGCCTGAGTGACACCCTGGCTTTTACTATTTCGCTACAAGCGCCGCGCACGCGACGAGAGAGAGGCTCTATATATAGCCCGCGCGAGGTTTCGTCTAGTGTGGCGAGTGCACTGGGTGATCGGAGAGAGCGAGAAGTGTTTTTTTGGGACGGGTGATGAAATGGAGACGGGTAATGCGGAGGTTTAGTGGTGGGTGGTCGGATGTTACGAGGTGTTTGGAAAATTTTTGGGTTATGAGGTTTCGGTGGGGATGGTTAATGGGCCCGTCGTCTAATCGTTTGATGATTTTTCGGTTCGTTAAAAGATCGTTTATCGGTGGGTTTCGAATGGTTTGTGAAGTGTACGTATAATGGAGGTATTTTTAGTCAACGTAGGAAAGGGAAAAGATGAGCTTTTATATTAATCAAAACTACTATTTTTTACAAAGACAGATGGTTTATTGTACAGTTTGGAACGTCAAATGACACGTGCTAAATAAATTTTCGCTGTTTTTTATTTATGATTTTCGAAAATGGTGTTTTGATGTTTTTGCCTTGTTGTCATCTCGCGACGTTGTTATTTCTGATCACGTTAATTTATGTACAAACTTACTGGCAAAGTAAACAATCAATTTACACTGATGGCTAGTTAAACAATCAGCGAATGCTTCATCGCTTCGTTAATTAAACAAAAATGAAATGCGCTCGTGATTAAAGCACACTTCATTAATTTCCGTAAAATGTAGTCCATATTCAATGAACATGATTGATACAAACAACAATATCGACATACATACACTCATCGTACGAACGCACCATCGTATACATATTGTATCCGATTCCCGTCCGCTCGCGATACCCACTCGCACGTGACTTTTTACCTTCTACTCGTCTTTCTTTGTCTCTTGTCTCGGTTTCGTTATAGAACAATCCGGTAATAACTCCGAAGGCGACTTGGGGAAACCATGTGAGCTCGAGACGACCGACAGCTAATCTTCAAAATGTTGTTTTCGACGCCATGCGCACGTATTGCCGTCGCTTTTTCCTCGCTTCCACTTAAGCTCTGCTTCCCGCGAGTATTCCATCTCTTTTCCGATGCGCAGCTAGGCGAAATGCAAAGGCGCCGAACGATTGAATTGGATGCCGGAAAATTCGGGGCTTTGATAAAATTTGTATATACGCGGGCGGCCCTTTGAGAGCCGACGCTCGGAGAGATGCATTATATAGGCGGAATTTCGAGAGGAAGGCGCGGTTCGACAGATCCGGCAAACGGAATATTTCAGGTTGAAGAAAATTAGTTTGTTGCTAATGAGGGTGCCTTTTTGAAAGAATATTTATTACGCTACGTTGAAAAGAGATGAAAATTTTTTCCTTCCACTGATTGTCTTTATCGAATCGTACGTAATATTTTACAATTACGGAGTAACATAAATTTCAAACGCAATATAAACTTATTCATTCGAATTTAAATATTCATTAAAGTTTCGCCGGAGTTGAAAAAGAAACTCTTAGGAAAGAATTTCAGGGCTTTGAAATGAAGTTTTTAATCCTTTAAGAAACGTTAAAGTCTCGGAAGACCTACTTTACTGAATTAGAGATCAAAATAGTTTTACAGCTCGTAAAACATCCTTTTTTAAAAGCCCTCAAATTATTTTTCTGTTGCCACATGAAATAGTTTAATTAAATCCTTCAGTGTTTTACATTATAACGTTGAAATTTAATTTACGCCGCTTTGTTTGAGGAAAATTACTCTATAAAGCGGGGCTCAAAGGGATTTGTTTTGAAGCGCCGTATAAAGAGTGTCGGATATCACCAGCTTATTATCTTTCTTAACAATGTGTATAGTTCATTGTAGAACCACAGTATCTAAAAATGAACAATACATCTTACCTACTCTTCATAATTAAAAAATATACAAAGCATTCCGTTATAATTCAAAACAATTATCAGGTATAGTTTTTAACAGGCCACACTAAATTTCGGCATATTATCGCACAAAATTGGAAACGCAAATCGAACAAAGACAGTTAATCGCAACGTCAATACTCATTACCGCGATAATCCTATCGCCGAAACTTCGTGCCGACCAGCCGCACGGCCGCTATATATACCCGGGAACTATTGCCGAAAGTTTTAATTGAAAAAAGGGAAACCGAGGGGGTTTAATCCTCAAAATAATCAAACTACAAGAAAAACGCCGGGCGACCTGACCCAGATAAAACTCTCCCTCTCGTCCGATACTCGCTTGCGTGCGCGAGTCTCTCCCCCCTCTCTTTTTGTAATACACGGTTTTCGAAAACCGCGTGTATAAAACTTCCCCCGTTGAGTTGATGAAATTAAAATCTCGCAAAACTCAAGTCGGTGGAGAGAAATTCCCATGTCATGCATAGAGAAGACGAGGGATCGACAGGAAAGCGAGTGGCTCGGCGGGCCGAGATATATCCTCTACTCTCTTTCCTCTGCGCATTTTTATACTACCTACTCGCGTGCTCGAGCTGCGTACATTCGTCTTCTTTTCTTTCGGTTGGCGGAGTATGCAGATTCCTGTCGCGCGTGCGTCTTACAGGGAACGTTCCTTCTTCCTCGTGTTCTTTCTTTTGAGAAAGTCGAGGTTCCGGGATGGCATACTTACGTTTATGAAGGAAAATCAAGGTCAAACAGTGATTAATGTAATGTCTCGATTTTAATATTAAAATACACCAATAAAGAAAAATTCAACGATTACGAACGAAAAAATATTGAAAAACTATGTATTATCGCAAGATATATTGATACGGTAAAACCTTGACGACGTCATAGCTGAAACTGTATAGTAAAAATTTCAACACTCGTTTTACTCGACCAGATACAAAATCCATTTAACAATATTTCGTAAAAAAAAATGTAATATTTATTACAAGTGCGCGCCATTACACTTATAGGCTCAATGCCGCTTTTCCCACTTTTATTTTCCTTTCATTTCCGCGAGCGGAAATAAAAATTTAGCAGTCGTTTCCCTTTATTGTTGACCCACGCGTACGCGATTGCAACTATCGCGACTCATCGTCATGGTAGATCGCGGTCTTCTTCACCGGCGCGGCAATTTATAGCTTATAAAACAGCAATTACTTTTATCGTCGACGTTGCGGCAATTGGCTCAATTTTATTGTTCGACTCGACTGGCAATAACAAACATCAGGCTGGAATGGCACGTCGACACCTGCGAGCTGCAATATTTTTTCGCTTCTTCGTATACATGTATACACACATTGCGTCCCGATCACGTTCCGGAAGAGACGTACAGATAGAGACTCGATTCGAATTTCGGATTTCCAATAGAAATGGGATTTCCAAGGCAATTCGGAAAATTCCATTTCGAAACGATGATCTCGAATTAAATTAAGTATCCAATTTAATTCGGCCGATCGCCGTGTCCGTCGCGACTCTGACGTGCGAGCGCCGCCCGATGGAGTGAGAGCGAGGATTTCGCTCTCGGTCTGATTGAAAAATCTCATTTAGCTCGTGTACCTACTCTCCTTATTACTTTTGCCAGCGATCCCGACGTTTTACTAGAGCATTTTCTCATCGCGAGGACGCGGAATCTGTTATTTCACCTTTATATCTCTCTCAGCCTATATACCCGAGGTTTCTTCTTTCAGCCTGTTATATTATGTTCTTGATATTTTATTCATACGTTGTTTCACTCATGTATATTTCCTTATTTTCCATGTTTATTATGTTCGTTGTCATATACTTATTTTAACCTTTTTATGGTGCCTTAGTTCGTTATCTTTCTCATTCTTTCTCTTTTACGCAATCGCTTCTTTTTAGAAAATTGTGTATTGTTATGTACTGTGCGCATAAAGTAATCATGATGGTAGCTAAAAGAATCCCCTGGTTAATACCAAAGTGACCCAGTACTACTATACTTCAAAACGAAAATTAAAATCTTAAAATTATAAAATGTTATTTAACATTATTCTTTTATATATAAGTAAGTATTTATATTTTATAGAAGAATGAATCAATCCAGTGTACCTTTTATTATAATTAATATTTACCCCATCTTGGCATTAAACGTTTGCACAGGTTTTATGTATGCGAAGCTTCCTATCAAGTTGATGAACCATCAAAAGTAATGGTTGCACAGTTTAAAGAGTAACGTTATTATAAGACTCATAAAATAAGACAAAAAGCTGTTTATCATCACAGCCATATGACAGTCAAAATAAATTGTCAAAGATAGAGTTCCTCACACACTCCGCCTAAATATTCATCGACACAGTTCGCTTGAAAAAAAAATGCCTGAACCATCGGCTTTAACAGCAGGGGAAGAAAAAAAAGGTCAACCCGCACGTATACCGCACGTTAATTGCCTCATAATCCCACGCAGTCTCTCTCTCAGCCTCCGCCGTGCAAAAAAAAAATCCAGATCTAAATCTAAATCTAAACATTCCGGGCCACAGGCCACCCCCCTGAAGTCGAGCCGCAGCCACCCTGCGGCATTCGCGTCGTCGTGTCGGCCTCGCCACACGACCGAAATCATCCAATGTTTACAGTATATGTGTGTGTATGTGTGAGCACGCTGCAATTCTAACTCTCTCTTTCCCTCTTTTGTCTCTCCTCCGTGAGCACAGGCAATATCTCGTCGACATGCACACACGACGAGAGAGCGAGAGCGAGAGAGAACCTATAGCGAATCCGTTTCTCCCTCTCTGCAGAGCAGCAGGAGCCGTTTGCGCGCGCTCCGGTTTTGTTCGGGCGGGGTCATTCGCGAGCTAGCGCTGCGAGCGAGCGAGAGAGAATCGATCGAGAGAGTGAGAGAGGGATGCGCGCGTAGTGTTGGAGGAAAATTTTCTCCGAGAGAGAGAGAGAGTGAAG
Organism: Torymus auratus; assembly: GCA_900474315.1. Taxonomy (NCBI): domain Eukaryota; kingdom Metazoa; phylum Arthropoda; class Insecta; order Hymenoptera; family Torymidae; genus Torymus; species Torymus auratus. The sequence continues at coordinate 6,075 of UXGD01004266.1, read as the reverse complement.
GGCGCCATCGCCGTATTTTTCAATGAATTATGTATGAGTTGTGTGTGCGTGTGAGTGTATGCGGGTGACGGAAAAATGATGGGAGGTTTTTCCCTCGCGCGTTTGCGGGCTTTTTTTTGTGGGTCTCCGCGCGCGGGCGCTGATTGCTGCTTATGCGTACTGCGGAAGAGCGAGAGGAGGAAGGGGAGGAGAGGAAAGATGCTGGGGAATTACGCGGTTAGAGGGTGGGTCGAGTGGGTTTCTTTTATTTTCGTTCTTATTTTTTTTACTTTTTGTTTTTCTCGCGGGGAAGTCGAGGTGCCGGAGGTAAACGGTGGGTCGTTGCTGGTCGGAGATTATAGAGTTATAAAGGAACGGGATTTTCTTTTTTTTGTTGTAGGTGGGGACGTGTGTGGTTCTAATATTAACCTATATCAGAATTAGCCTGTTTGGTGAGAGAAGCTATCCCGACTTGTTTATTATTATCTGTGTGTTTGAATGTGTCGAATATGGGCTATGATAATGTTGATCGTATAAATGTTTAGCAGTAATGCTGTTTCTATTGTTGTTAAAAGGTGTTTTGTAAATAGCGATGATATTTATCGTTTTTGTTTTATGAATATTCTATCATCGTTAAATTAAAAGTAGCATATAGAATGAATTAATTTTTCATAAATATTTTATTTTTAAGATTCAAAAGCATGAGGTACATTTTACAGGCAACTTTTTCTTATAGTGCGGATGAAATAATAAATAAGAGGAATAAGCCAACTGCCAATACTGCGACCGCAATAACGCGAAGTTATTATGGCTTGCGAAGCAGAGAAGTGAATGTAAATGAACTTTTCTTTGAAGCCAGACATAATGAATTCCCATCACGTTCACTGTATTCTTTTCCACCGATTCACCGTTGTTATTGATTTCAACTTGTTGAAAGTTCTCTCAGTCTTTAAAACACTTCCCACTCTCCAGCCATTTGCATACTTATTCATTAGCCCTCCTTCGCCCCTAACACACTCCACTCTCCCCACCCTCCACAACATTCCAACGGAAAAATAACAATTAATCGCGCATACGCACCCTCTTTTTGATCCGGAAGCAAAGCTCCAACTTCGAGCTAATTGCCCATTCGCAAGAACTTTCCCTTCAATTAGTTCGCGCACAAAGAAGAGTCGCGCCGAGAGCAAGTAAGTACTTACCCGCTGCTGCGCGCGAGCTCACCATATAGTGTGTAGCCCCCGCAGCAGGGAGAGTTAGACGGTAGACTCGGTATTAGGTGGCGCATGACAAAACCGCGCGACTGTAAACTACTCCGCGGAACGGCGGATGAAGAGAGAGAGAGAGAGGAGCACGCGCTGCTCCAAGTTTATAAGTCTTACATCCGAATATTAGGGGAAAATTGTCGACGCCGTGGCGCGCCATGCGAGTATGAATTACTCCGGGTTCTAGTTGCATTCTGCGGTAACTTTGTGTCATTAGTAGAGTACGCTCTGAAATAGTTATTTGCCGTGTTTATTGCATTTAAAATGTGTAATAATTGGCGCAGAGGTGAATTTCGAGGTGGTTTGGTGAATTAGGAAGATGTTGGAGATGGTGGTAATAATTTCTTGCAATGAAAATTCGTTGATCAAATTATAACGCAAAGTTTTATTGCATGTGGTTTTATTTGAAATGTATCTTATATAAATTTAATATAACTGACAGACCTGTAATAAGTGGATTATTAAAATTCAATATTCTTTTAATTCGTTGGGGAACGGATAATAAAATGAAGCGCATTGTAATTTTCATAAATTATAATAAATTGTTGACAAGAGTAATTTCTCACGATTCAAATGAAATCATTACAATAATAAATAAATCTATATACATTTGCTTTGAATATTCATCAAGCAAATTTAATATTATTGATTGTGAAGTAATAATTTAGGTCGCACCTAGATTATTGCATTGTTATATCCAACTTTATCGTCATTTATTCGTAATTTTGAAAAAAATTCTCGACAAAGTCAATTTTAACAAGTCTTTAATGTACGTTAAAAATGTTCTTCATCAAACAGTGAAACACAGTCTCTTCCTCCAAAAATGTAGACAGCCATTGTTCGCACCTCACCCACGCCCATAAACCTAATCACCGACCCGCGGACACCTGATCATAAACCACACCAAACACGGCCGAAACCCCCAGCACACAACCGATCGATGCCGGTGAATAATGCTCCACTCAAAACCGGACGACATCACGCTGGTCTACCACTATATACGTATATAGGCCAGGACCCGCGGCGGTCCCCCAAAACAACGTAAATAAATAAAAAACAAAACACACATATACAGCCTTTGTCCTCACCCCACATGCGCGCGCGAGCGCACAATGCGGATTGTTTTTAATGGCACTTGCACGCATAAAGTGCACGTGAGGTAGAATCGAAACTGGAGAACGCGCACGACGGGCTTCTCTCTCTCTCTTTTGTGAAGTTGCCGCGAGTATTTTTGACCGGCCCACCGCATTGTGTCCCGTATTGGCGTTGGTTAACTATAGAAATAGAGAGAGGGAGAAAGGATTAGTCGAAAAGCCGCGCGTTCGCCCTTTTGCCAAAGTGCATCGTGCGGCAAAAATGGCGAACGAGAGAGAAAGCAGAGGCATTGTGTATATACGGGAGCAGTTTGCCGGCTGAGCAGCCGTGTTTTGGTAAACATTGCGACTGTTTCAATTAGGAAAAAAGTTGATTGAAACGCTGTGGGTTGTATGTGGATCATTATAGGTATATGTGACATTTCGACGGTTGCGGGAGATTGATAATAACAGTGAGAAATGTGCATGTCCCGGCTCTGTGTAAATGTCGTAAATGGGACAGTTTTAATTGGGGTGCGAGCGATAATGATGGCTCTGATTATTTCAGCGTTACATGACGTTTTTAATTATTCTCGAGAGCTGTGCAAATATAACTTACGTTTTTTTTTCGAGAGGCTGTAATGAATGAGGTTCTGTTATAGCGGGTGCATGATATTATGAGGTTTATTAATCAGTGTGATATTAAGTTCCAAATTAACGTTTTCAATTATTTTAGCTATCCTGTTTGATATAGTTTTGATATTGATATTATAATTAGAACGCAATTAGCGCCAGTCACTCTTTGGCGCGTCATTAATTCAATATTTTCTGTAATGATAGATTGCTGGTATATAAAGAATCTACAAGAATATACAGTAAAAACTCGTATAAATAGAAATTCAAGAGAATTTGAATGCATACGATTGTGTAACATGAATTTCGCCGGTGAGATATGTCCAGTTATGAAATAAATTAATTAATTACAGTGTATATCATTCTTGATAGTATAAATTGCACCGCGCATACTATTACAAACGAACGTTTAACAGAAACGAAACTGGGTTACCGCAATAAATTTATGTATTTCAACTTGCTTAATTTTGCATAAAATGCTTTATTTGCCGCGAGAGCATAGCACAGAGCCCAATTATAACGCTTCCACTGACATGATCTCTCGTGGAACGCGATTTATCTCATTATAACACTTTTTATGTGTACTCGGAGATTTACAAAGTAAGTAACTCGGATGCATAAATATAAAGCGTGACTTTATAATTTACTTGATGTATATTACCATATACTTATTTGATATAAAGATTTTGACGTTGCGGTTAATTGTAATATTTCGATGTTTGATTCCTATTGTACTGCAATTGGCATTAGAATTGCATTATCATTTAGGTGGGATCTGCTTTTGGTAATTACCAATATCCGGATTAAAAGCCAGATGTATGGTTATTAATATTGATCAAAATTTAAAAATGACCGAGCTACCGAATTCCGTTGAAATCTCTATATTAATAATAATTGATTATAATTATAGTTAATTTCATATTAAAAACTTGAAATGTAATCTGTTCCCAAAATGCATTAAATTATTCATAATTATTAGATAATAATTGTGCTCTTGAAATATCACAAAATAAATACCTAGTATAGAAAATATAATAAAATACAAATAAGAGTACCAAAAATCACCCCATTTTCAGTATTTTCCTACCACCAATATACACATTTTCACTCATTAAATTTGCCGATGCCACCGACAAACTAATATTTCACAGTTCCTCACTGGCGCGCGCGCGGATGATCCATAAATCCCGGGCGAAACTTGGGGCCGTCTGCGCTCAAAAATACGCGATCTATCACGAATCTTAATTAAGACTCAGCGCGACGTACCGCCACTGCACCGATTCCTCCCTGCAAGTATAGAGCTCCTGCGCGCTCGCTGCCAGTGCTTTATGGAGTGCTAAATTATTATCTCCTAATTAGCGTTACACGCAGCCGCGCGCGTACATACGTATGCCATTATACGCCCTGCTACGCGGAAACTCGCTATACACTCTATAGCGCATGTGTATATATATATGTGCGCAATGGAAGGAGAGTGTATAGAACGGCTGAAGCAGCAGCAGCAGCCCCGGGGCCATCAGTCGAACACGAAACTCCTTTTTGTCGCTCGTGCGCTGCTGGTGTTGTACGCGCCAGTTGAGAGGGCATACGAACTAAAAGGGAATGAATTTTTTAATTAGCGAACGCTGTTTAGGCGGCCGGCTGTTTCTTTTTGCTCGATGACCGTATAAGGTGAGGTGCGGTGGGGTTAAGTTTAAGCTGGGAAATCGACAATAAGATTTATTTGTCCATGGTCACCCTGGTCATGGATATTGATTGTTGGGACACCAAGGAGTCATCCTGAAGCGACTCCAGATATGACTACACCACTTCCAAGCTCGTTATCGGGGAAAGAAGTTGAGCTGGCGGGGGCTGGTCTGTGGCTGGCCCCTCGATACCGCTGCAAGTATAAATACAACCCATTTAATCGCTCATAATGAAGACAAATTTTTTCACCATTTTCTTACTCTATCTTTAATTGCTTATAATTTCCTGATAAATTAATATTTTTCAACGAATCAGAGCTTAAATTTGAGCTCTTACTGGCTACTTTTATCATTTTTTCCCTCGTTTTCGTATCTTAAATACTTGCAATGTGACAGTCAATAGAAGAGACATCATTATGGGGATATTCGAGATGAGATTGCCCATATCTCAAGGCATTAGAAGGCTTTAGAATTAAGCACACAGGGCTTCATTTTTAGGTCCCAGAAATAATTGACTCTCCAATGCCCGCAAAAATCCGTTTCCCGGAGAGTGTGTACTCTCCTTGTGAAGCCCAAATACTGTAGGGGGGGGCGAGGTCCTCGCCAAAAGGAAGTTACGGAGTCATGCGACAGCTGTTTACACACAGACTTTTTTAATAATTCACTCTCTTACTGTCGCTCGCCTACGTAACTTTTGTGCCTGGGCCTCGCGACCACAGGCTATTTAGGCTCTGGGGTATAAAGAAAAATAGTATACGCACCTCGGCCGGAAAATAGAATATCACATTCGCGTGTTTGCCATCCTCAGCTTCGTCTCGGACGGTAATCTACACGCGACTGTAATATCCTACTTCCCGGCCTAGGAATGCAAAATACTATTTTTAAAGTCTTATTTCTTCATATTTTCTTTAATCTATAAGTTTATAATGAAATCAATATACTATACACACACTGCACAGCAATACTTCCTTCATAACTCTATACCTATCCCAACAAATAAATCTCATTTTCGATTTCCCAGCTTAAACTTAACCCCACCGCACCTCATACCGACCTCGAGCAAAAAGAAACAGCCGATCACCTAAACAGCGTTCGCTAATTAAAAAGTCAATGTATTTTAAATGGAGGGTGGCGCTGTAAGCAGTATAACGCGTTTTTATTATACAAATTAAAAAAAATTTTATCTTTTTGGATTTTGGAGATTTGAGCGCGTTTTGAAAATTGATGTTTAGTTATTTCCCAAAATCGCAACTCAAACACTGAATTAGTTGCCGAGAAAATCTTGAAAAACTTTGAGCGGGTATTATAACCTATAAATTGAAAAATTGATAGAAATTTTTTTTCTTAATTTCATGACTTGAGCGCACTTCGTATATAAATTTTAAGTATTTTCCCGAAATTTCAGTCCAATCGGTTAATTATTCGAAGAGAAAACTTTGAAAA
>UXGD01004265.1:0-17643 GCA_900474315.1 Torymus auratus | reverse complement strand
TATTAACTATATTCATTATAAACTGGAAGTAAAATCAATTTTTTTTTTCGTTACACTGCAATTTCAGACACATCCGAATAAAGAGTTCACGACTTTGTTGGTAAAAATGTATAAGTAAACTTCCCGTCGCTGGACGACTAATGTTTTTGCTTTTTTATATTGTTACGCTCGACTGCGACTGTACGTCTCGCAATATAGCAACAATATTTTGACGGACTCCGGCAGATTTAAGCAATGTTTTCTCGATAAATATTAATTAAAAACAGGCGGGGAATTAAAAATTTACGAACGAAAGTCTTTCGATCATCGCGAAAGTCGTTACAGTAATTACTCGATTCTCAATAAAAAAAATTCAATTATCCCTCTGCGGAAATTAAATTCTCCTGTCGTTAAATATTTTTGATTCTTATTGAACCGCGTGAGACTATTTTTTTTTCTTCCGGCATCGTCAAACAGTTCAGTGTTCATTAAAGATTTGTACCGAATTTCGCGTGAAGTGAGCATCGTATTGAAATGTGATTATTTTTAATTGATACATGTCTAGTATTATCCAATTTAATTTTTCGATTTTTCAATTTCATTCATCAAAATATTGAACTAAAAAGAAAAAAAAACACGATAATTTTTCTTTCGTTGAATAATGAATTTCGTAAAAATTTGTTTCATCAATTCCGAGTCAATATAAAAAGAAAACATCACGCCTCTCGCTATTCACCGTCGTTCCCCGCTCGCATTATATTCCCTAGCTTTTACAAATTCCATTCTAGCGTGATTCAGCAATTGGCCAAAATTGCAGTAGCGATGATGTCAGAGCCGCTCTAGCGCGTTCTGTTTTCGTGCGCTCGCGGTAAAAATCACACTCCGACGCCACCTGTTGCGCCCCGTCGAGCGTCGAACTCGAGACGATCGAAGAGACGCACAAGTTTAGAGTGATAAATGTACGTTATTGAGGAATTTTAAATGATCGTCGCAAAAAAACGAAATGCCGCGTGACGTAACGCTAATTGTCCGTGACTGGCGCGTGCGCTAGATGATTTGGGGGACCCAGGCGTGAGGTTATGTTTCGGTAGAAACCAAAATTATGTCGCGTCTTTAATTAAACATTTTTTTTTGTGCAATAGAAACTTTTTTTTGTATACCGACTGTATATAGCTTGCGCAAAAGCCGGAATCTAATTCCGCATGCGCTGCGTACATACAAATTATGTAAAACGCGGGTAATTATTGTATAAAATCGACATTATCGTCATACCGATCCCACTCGGTCTCGCCATTAATTTTTACACGCACGCTTTTTTTTCGCGAGTGTAGGCGCGGTGTGCAAAATTTTCCGACGCTCGCGCGAGAGCTTTTACTCGCGCTGCACAGTACAGTTTATCTCTTTATAGCTGTAATAAAACGTTTTATTTCGCGAATTACAAATCGGGTTGAACACGCGAGGAATTCGAGTGAATCGGATTTTTAATTTTGGGAAAATTGTTTGTTGTTGGTTAAATATTGATATGATTGAAGTTTGCATCGTTACATCGCAAGGCAATTTTTCAAATATACTTCTTCGAACAATAGATATCTTTTGCGTTTAAGCATTCTTATCTCAACTAATATAAATTTTTATTGCATTTATTGTACTACATAATCCACGCAGTGAATCCTAGATGAGGTAAACACGTTACCTATACATATAGGCTCGCATTAAATTAAGAAGAAAAAAAACCTTTGCATTACATTGTATCGATGCAATCGTCAACCATACATTAAACTAAATTTCACAAAATCGCCGTGAGAAAATGACACTTTTTCGCACACTTTCCACTTCCCAAAGTACATCCAACCCCGCAGCAACTGACACCCTTCGCGGGAGCGCGGTAGCGTAACCGCGACCGAGTATACAACCCTCTCGCCGCGCGTACTACACCCGTTTCTCACCTGCGCAACCCCGAGGCCCACTTGTACTCCGCACTTTACTTGTTCCTCTCTCTTTCTCTCAGCGATACTTGACGTCGCTGGCACTACCGACCTCTCTGGTTCCTCGGTCAGTAGTTCAAATCCTCTCTAGTCTGTCCTCTCTCTCTCTCTCACACTCTTCTCCTCCTCTCTCTCAAGAGTGCCTGCGTGCCCAGAGGCTCGCATGACCGGACTGTCGTCTCGCGCTCGGTACTTGCGCTGCCTCACCTACCTCCTCGGCCGTCGAGTGGATAGAGTGGGGAGAGGCTCTCTCACGCCGCCGCCGTCGCCGCGCTCGCGCTTTTTTTTCCTTCCGATGAGGCACGCGTGGGGGGGACGGTAACGCGGCGCGACCCTGAGGGTATCCGGAAGGACGGCTTCGCGATGCTGTCAGCCGGCGCTCTCACTTTCTTCTTGCCGGAGCGATATTTTTACGCGGTCGATGGAGAGGGAGCGGGTCTGTGTGCTTATGGGGGTTTTTAAGGGAATTGGTTGGGAGGTTAAGATTGTTAGTGGTTTGATGTCTTAGGTAGAGGTGTAGACGTCTGGAAGTAATTATGATTTCTACAAAGAATTTTGTGTATGCGGAGGGTAGCTTCGTTAATAAAATAATATCAACTTTGACTACCGTAGATTAAGCTATGATTTTTTTATTAGTGTTTATATGAGATGTAAGGATTTCAAAATGGAGATGGTGATAAACATTGTTTTATTTTTAGGCGTATAAAATTTTTATGAATATTGATAATGTAATAACGAATTGGCACTTTAACATTAAAAAATTTCAATAGTAATTATATGCAAAGCTTTTCTCTAAAAATAAGGTTAAACACATTTTCCTCCGAATTACCAAATTTACTGATTTTTAATTTACATCGTCTTTAATATTTTTCAAGATATTATCGACGAATCATTTTCTTATTATATAAATAATTAAGGAATGCTATAATGTTCTGTTTTCATTAACATGCTAGATTAATGGATATGGATTAAAAACTTAATCTACTTGTTACCACTAAACCGGAATTTTCCATTACATACCTGTATTAAAAAAATTAAATGTCGATTATTTTATTTCAACGTGTTATACATTTTAGATTTTTATGTAATCGTCATCTTGAATAAATGGTTTATAAGTACTCATTATTATAGGAAAGACTAATGTTGATAATCATGCGGCAGAATTATACGTGTTTACATAGGATGAAGCAATTAGTAGTCAAATTATTTTGAAACCGAACAATGTTATGATTTCGTGGATGTTTAAAATAATTATTCTCTTAATGATCTTAAAATATTCGAGCTTCGTACATTTTAGACTAAAAGTGAGAAAAAATATTCGCTAAGTATGTGATTGCATGATGACTTAATTTATTTCCTTTCTTAAAAATATAATGAGATATTTACAAAATAGAGGCTTAGAATTAGTCAGAAATTTCAATTGAATTTCATTAAATTTTAGAATTTAGCGTTCTTCTCATATATTTTAATACAAATTAATATTTTCAGTCCAAAATATAAGGATTCGATAATAAAAGAGCAACGTGTTAGAAATTCCTAAAATTATCAAGTATATCTTAACCGATAACATTAAAAATATAAACTATAAATGCAAAGAATAAGTCAGGATCCCAGTAATTACATCATCAAATAATTTTTTTGTAATGTTTATACGATTCATTATATTTAAGAAAAAACTGTAAGTCTTCACATTCCGATTTGAAATTCTAATACAAATTATTAGACGCGGAAAATAATTGAGTTTTTTCCTACTCGTCCGCGCTTTGATAACTAAAAATTAAGGCATTGATTACAGTAATGAAGCATTGTTACCTCTTTTAATTTTTTCAATAATCTTATCTTCTTCATAGAACTCATTAAAATTGTTTTAAAGTCATTTTCGATCTTAAGTCAGTCCAGGAAAGAAAGATTATATAAGTTAAATGCAACAAAATCATTTGTTAAAAACTAAAAAAATTTTTTTTTTTAAATCACCGGATATTTGTTATTAAAAAAATTAATTAAAGAACCTACATTATCATAATTTTATTATTTCCTTTTACTTAACTGATTACAACTTTTGTCAAACAATTAAAGTCAAAAATTGACCAATATTATGCCTGCTAGAATTAAAATTCTTTTGGGGAATTAGTGATAATTGTCCGCTTGCTCGCTTTAAGTTTCTATGAATACATATGTATATTTTCAAGTATGCTTACACAAGTGTTCGCGCAAAGTCTCGCTACTTAAGTAGCGCTGGCAATTGACAAGAAAAACAAAAAAGTCATGTTTCTTTCGCTTGGAAAGTATTGTTAACGCGTTACTTAAAGAACATATTGAAAATGCTAGTTATTGCATAACTTGATGTCGTTTGACATATTTTATTAAAATTTATTATTTCTATGATACAATAGCATTTACTATACAAATGGAAATGCATTATTTTTTTAGTTAAAAATTTTAATTTATTTTTTTAGTTATTTTTGATTCAGTTATAGAAAAAGTTCAAATGCCAGAAATTAAATCGATCATCAACAATAATAATTTATCGCAGTACATTTCAGTTATAAAATTGAACAACAGGAATTTCCCTTTATTTTCAAATTATTAAGTGGAAATATTCTCTTCTTATGCATAACATTGTGATATCAATTGGATTTTTTTGCAATACACTTATAGTATGAAAACGAGGAATAATCTAATTTAAACACATTTGGTTTTTTCCAGGTAAATTTGGGAAATCCGTCACAAAATAAAAACAATACTGATTAGGTCATATTTACACCGAAGATTTAAAGCGTACTACAATCAACGTAAATAGTTAATTAATTAAATATAGTTGTATTGAAGTAAGTAATAAAGTGATAGAAGAAGTAATAGTTGCATGATAATTGATCGAGAAAAGTCAATATTTAGATTCCGAGTTTGTGGAAAGAAGTGTCACCTTGAAATTTCACTAAAAGCTAGTGAACTGATAAAGTATGATGACAAATTTCGTTTTATGATGTAGATGGTATATTTTATGGTGTTATTGTTAAAATTTTTGACGCTGTTTAATAGCAAAGCATACAAATATACACAGTTGAGACCCAAAAAAGTATGACGCACAATAAGGTTTTTATTCCCATCTCAACACACATGAACACTTTTTTCCTTGAAAAGCAAGACCAAAGTTTGATTTCTTTCCCTCTTTTAACTACTTAATTTTACCTTTTTCTCGCAAATGGAAATAAGTTCATATTTCCCGGATTTGCGGGACAAAAATAAAATTAGTTAAAAGAGGGAAACAAATTCAATTTTGGTCCCGCTTTTCAAGGAAAAAAGTATATTCGGGGTAAGAAGCATACTTCCCGCATTGGCTGCTATTATTGCGTTGGTATAACCTCAAAAAGTACGTCGCAGGTGTTACTGTGGTTTTTCATAAGATTATACAGCCTACCACCACAGTAATATCTACAACTGCAGTAATACCCACATTTACAAACACTCCCCATCTTTCCGTTGGTTCCACTTCTCAAATAAAAAAAGTGAGAAAAATTGAGATGGGAATAAAGTACAATATCTATCGTGCAGCTGAGTCACGTAACCTTTTTCACAAGTCATTAAGGAACAGGTATTTAAACTGCAGTACGATATTGTGGTATTATATTTTCAAATGGATATTTTTTTTGTGCAAAAAATAAAGATTAATTATTAAAAAAAAGAGCATTGCTAACGAAGATACTTAAAAATTTCAGGAATTTTTTCAAGCAGTCTTTGAAATTCTCATAAAGATTGTAGAAAAGTTTAATACAGTGACTAAGCAGTCCCCCCAGATGTGCGGAAAAACGCAAGCCACCTAAAATTGAAGTTAATTACGACAACTGACGTCGTTTTATAACCAGCCGTTGCCGGTTATATCAAAAGCAGAAACCTATGTGTCGTTGTGTGATAAATGTTTACACTTTTTTATACTATAGAAAAATCAAGCGGGATTAATTTTTTCACCCGAAATTTTTTTTTCTAAAATGAGGCGTTGCGATCGAATTGACAAAATGATTGATTTATCGAAGAAGATGTACGAAGAAGACAAATATATTTGGACCTCGTTAAGTATCTTGGATTAATGTATCGAAAAACCCAACCAGGTTAAAAAAGGTATGCTTCTCTTCTTTCGAGATGGACTTGACGTTATTCGTACTCTTTTATTAATCTGTTATAAATTTTAATTATGACGTGTTTGATGGGTGTACGGAAACTTTTACAGCGAAAAATGTAGTATTAAATATTTATATCATATTATTATAAAAACCCATTCTAATTTATATTTACAACTTCTACTTTATGTACGATTGAATATAATAAGTTTTCAAATGAGAAATTTATAGCAATATATTTTCGATAAATACCATTCATGGATTAAGGAATGAGCTTTACTCTTATCTTATCTGTATAAAATAAAATTTAAACATAATAAAACCCATTTGCATTAATATTTGAAATTTTATTTTTAACTTAATACACAAAGTTTCAATTTATGTGAGCTATAGAAATTGTTTGATACTTCTCAAAGAACTTTTAAAATATTTTTTCCACAGTAATCTTATGGAAGTAGTATTTCTCGTTGAGTCGAATAAAGTGACAAGAATATCAATATAAAGTTAAATTATCGACTAACAATTTTCTTAAGTTTTTTTCTTTTTGGTATTGGCAAACTATTTTCTAACTTTTGAGGTTATGTCTTATTTAAACAAGATCAAATCTAACCGTATTAACTAGTAACCCAATGGTTCTAAAGACCATCAAACAGTTTTGATTGGTTTTTATGAACTTATTAACAAAAATAATAGACTTTACATGCAGAAAAATTACTAAAACTTGCTGTAACCTTTCGAACATACGTTTTTTGAAGAAAAAAATTGATAAATGTACAAAAAAATTTCACAGCATATTTCCGCTATTACTCATGGTAATATTAAAGGTCTTCCAAACTTACAATGAGTTACAGCGATTTCTCAGCTTGTTTAACCAACTAGTTCTTAGGCATTCATTTTATAGTCGATTTCCCGCCCACACTCCAGAAATCTAACCTCAAATCCCGAAAGATCATAGAATCTTCAACTCAACAGTAAACCATTTCCCCTAAATTCACGTGACTTTAACCATTTCCATACAACAACCATCGACTATAAAACATCCACCTAAGAACGTCACTAAAATTCGTACAAACCTCAACCGATTTCCTCTCGCAAATCCTTCCAACCAACTCTCTTCACAATCCTCCTCTACCTCTAAGTATACACCTCGTTCTTTTTTTTCTCCACCGGTCCAAAGTCCATGCACCTCTTTCTGTCTCTCTATTCCTCTCTCTCTCTCTTTGTATCACCTGTTGACGCTCGCTGGCGCACTGGTCTGGCGCGGCGGGGGGAGGCCCGTCTTATAAGACGGCAGCCGGGGCGCCCGGTTACGTCAGCCGCTGCCGCCGCGCTACGAGAGAGCCGAGCCCCCCGGCGCCATTGGCCGAGCGCCGCAGACACACCCGCCGACGATGAGACGAGCCCCTTCTCTCTCTCGTGGCGGTAGCACACACGTGCAGCGCGCGAGAGTTGAGAGCCGCGGTGTTGCGTCAGTGACCCTTGCGAGAAGGGAGGCACGGAGTATAGGGAAAGGATTAGTTTTTGCAATGGTATTTTGATATATGATGCAAGAGTAGTTTTTCAGATTTTGAATCCGCTGAAGGGGGGGTTTGAACGTAGGGTTGGTGAAATTGCGGTAGAAAAATTTCGGAAATTATTGATAGGTAAAGGTAGGGCTTATTATGTACATACGATAAATTGCGTGTAAAGTGGGATGAGAATTCATATACGTAGAAAGAAAAGTTTGATTAGCAAAAAGTATTGCAAAATTTCAAATTTCGATTACAAAATCTTCTTTCGTGTAAAATATTCTCTCAACTGTTACGTAAATTTTAATCCAAATTAAAGAATGATTTAAAACTCAAAAACTGCCTTAAGGGATTTGAATATGTAAGAATGAGTTAAATGATATGCAGAAGAACAAATATTTGGGGTTGAACTATTCTTTGTGAATGTACAGCTGCTGTGACGGGCAAACGACTAAATACTGTATTCAGAAACTGTATTACAAATTTACGCATAACGTCGGTATTGTTACAATACTAATATAACCTCAAATTTCGTAAATAAAAAACATTTATTTTTTCTATAGGATAGCCATAATATTGTTTAATACTTTATATTATTTATCAGCTGAATAGGTTAAGAATATCACATGGAACGGTAGACTCGCCTGGGGGTATCATCAGAATCTCAAATACGAAAAGTGAATGATACGGTAACCTGAAACGAAAGTGCTTATCTTTGAAATTTTTTATTGCACTACTATACGACGACGCTAAGACCTTGAACGCATTAAGAGAATCCTACTTTGTAAAAGAAGGCAAATATTTTAGGAGAAAAATCTTACGATCTCTTTACTTTTACTCAAACAAGCACGTCCTCGTTCCTTTGAAATTCGCTTCAAATTTACCTGTTTTCTAATACGAGTCATTTTATGTTTTGCCAAAAATTTACGCAGTAAGGCGACAGTTCAACGTCCCTTTATCAATTTCAATTCAATAACTGTATACAAAAAAAAGACCTAAACCAATGTATACAACCTGCAAGCAGACGTTTTTTCCGTATTCCAAAAGAGGGACGACCTTCACACCAAAATAAGACGTTATCAGTTACTTAGCTGATACCGATTACACGACTTTGGTTTAGCGGCACTATTGCCCAATTGCATCGAATTAGCGCGTTTAGTCGGGATGTTCCAGCAACTTCGAACCGACGGGATAATTTTCTTGACGTCAAAGTTCTGCTTTCGTACACGCATAATATTTTTCACAAAAAAGCAACCTGTTTTACACTGATAACAAAAAACATACCTTTCGAAACCTTTTATAAAAAAAAATAAATGACGTACGATCGGATCGATTCGCAGAAGACGATCGAGTACCTGTAAACACTGCGCACTCGATCACCGACAGGTAAGTATACGCCGAAACCGAACGATGAGCCAATTTGGCGTGAGTCAGCATTTGCAGCCGAAGTACAAAGTTGAGAGTTCCGAGCGCGACGCGATAAACGTTATCTGTAGCGATTCATTTGGCAATCGTGTGATGGTCTCACGAGGTGCATCAAAAGCATGCAGGAAGTCTATTTGTATCGGAATCTGATAAACCGTATAGGTGAATCGCCAAATAGTTGGAATAGCGTCGTACGTGCGTGCAGGTGTATCATTATTACTGTTAAAACTTGTGAGGTGACTGCACTGTTTACATAGATTGAGTAGTGGTAGTTTTTTTTTGTTACTATCAAGATTTTTTTCATACGCGGATAAAAATTTCGTAGTATTTTTTATAGTTAACGAAGGATAAACTTATTTTCTCATGAAAATTACTACAATTTATAGTAAGAATTACTGTTTATACAGTAATTTTTATGAAACTATGAGTTTTTCTTGAGGTACTATATAAAATAGTAATTTTTACTACAAAATTTTGCTCTGTGTACTTGAGTTTGGAGGTTAGAATCGTTTTCAAAATTTTTATCCAATTAGGAAAATAATTTGAAATATTATTTGCTGGTTTTCCAATGTAAGATCATCAAGAAATGAAAAAGTCTGACAGAAATATAGACTAACAATCTTGTGCAAGTCTTATTTTAAGTGCTGCCAGAATTTGTTAAATTTTTGTGCAAAGAACATGAAGTTTGTAAAAAGTCTGTTACTAAACTTTTTAATCTAGAACTTCACTAGATTTTACAATGATTTTTTTTTAGAAAAATTTAGTTTTATGACACAAGTATCGATTTGCTTAGATCAAGAATAAAATCTCCTTCAAGTCCGTCTACTTGCCAAGAACGTGAGGTGATTTGGAGTTGTTAAAAAATGAATATTCTCAGTACGGAAATAAATCCATTCTATTCAACAATCATTTTACTTGATACCGAAATAAATATTCTTAGTACAGGAGGAAATCCATCATATTTAATAATCATTTAGTAGATTGTTGTTAACAATTAAGAAATATAAGCCTGAAAAAATGTCATGTGAAGGCAAACAAAATTTTTAACGCATGACATCATGAAATTTATTTGCATTAGTAAATTTCTTCTAGTTGCAAACATAATTATTTGTTCTTCCAATGTAACTATTATTGAAGAAAGAGAAATTTCTACTCGAATGGAGGAGTCGATAATGTTGCAGAAAGTCTCGATATACTAGCTGTAGACTTCGTTTTAATGAAAACAGGTGTTATTATACTTGCTTCCAGGATCAACTTTTTTCAGTGTATGCTTAATAAATTTCAGTGTTAAAAATGTGTAATTTTTAGTCATAATAACAAATTTTATTAAGCGTTACATTTGTTAGTTAAAAATGTTGATCCTGCCTAAAAAAACGAAATTCGTAATGAATTAGCATTAGATATAATATAAGCAAATTAGAACCACAACAAAGGACTTTCGTTAGCAGTAAATCAATACTTTCTCTTTAGAAGCCCAAAGGATACATCGAACCCACGAAACTAGACGGCAACGTATCCCGAGCGTTGCATCAGCATCACCGAATCTTACGAAATTTTCAGAGGACGTACTCAAAAATATGCCAAATTACAATTAAAAGTCAATCGGTTAATACAATGACAAGATTATTAGCCTTTTATATCGCATTCAGAAGAAAAAACATATACACAGATTCCGAAGGACAAACTAGTGCTGTTCAAGTATAAATTGCAGACAGTTCCGTGGAAGAGATGCATTTTTATGAACCGCAGTAGTTTTTGCAGAATGATGCGCTAAATGCCAATTTTTCGAGCTAAATGCGCGTACGCGCGCGATCGATCGGCGTGTAATTGCATTTAATTAGTTTAACGAGATCGGGTAATTTGTCGTTGAATTTTCATGAACAGCAATGGCTGCTTAAAATTTCAATAATTAGACGATTTGTGATGTAATACCGGTACAGTGCATTTATACGTTGCCTGATAATCGCAGGTTTTCGTATATATTTTGCATGTTAACAATGAATAATACAGAAGGCTTATGCGAAGATTCATAAATATTTTATTACTGTAATGGTATTAATATTCACAATAAATTTAAATTTTTAAAATAGACAAATTAATGAAAATGCAGCAATGTAAGTATGCTATAAATTTATAAAATCGCGTCGTTGTAGCGATGAACCTGCTTCTTTATTTATAAATATAAACTAGCTGTGTGCTTATTTACAAAATACAATCCTACTTTCAAGTAAAAAAAAATTAATCGATAAAACGTCTCGTTGTTTCTGTTTTTCTCTTCAATAACATCATAACAAGAGTTTTATAAGCTTATACACATTTATACGTCCTGAACTACAATATTGACGACACGTGACGTCAAAAATTGCCTGACTACGCTGAAAAGTGCACAGAATAACAAAAGAATATTCCGTTTTATCGTGTGATGCTCACTAAACTTTCTGGATCATTGGGTCATGCGTGCAGGGCGCAAGCGCAGCGTTATCGCGAGTTGATGCAATGTTTGCCCTGGCATTCACACGCGTGGTCTTCTGCGTGTCGGAAAAATTGTTGGCAATTATTTAATTTAACGATATATTATAGGATTTTAAAATAAAATAAGTTTTTAAAGAAGGGGGTGATTGATCGGATTGTTAAATTCTTAGCTGTCTGTTGGTTCTTAAATATTTAAATGTAAGGGAAATACGTAATGCAAAGAGATACAGGCAATTTGTTGTCGTATTACCATTACAGTATGTGGTAAAAGTATTTTGAAAGTTTTTTTCTTAACGGTTTAACCATCGAAAATGTAGTGATGAAATATTTTCGGTATTTAGAAATTTTCGTTTGAGAATAAATGATTTGAAAAATTGAAATTAACATGTAACAATAACACAATGTACATGGAAACTTTTTGTAAACTTTAAATTTAGTATTTTTCACAGTAGCACTGGGACACATTTGTCGTTCGAAATTTTTACTTTTTAAATAGTAATTTTTATGACAGCTGAAACGAAATCATAGTATCAATGATATTCAGTAAAATTTCCAACAAAAATCATAAAAATTACTACTTCAAAAAGTAAAATTTGTTACAAATATCATAAGAATTACTATTTAAAAAGTCTTAAATGACGTGTGTATCGCAAGGGTATGTTAAATAGTAAATTTTTTTTATAAAAAGTGAAGTTTACAAAAAAGAATTTCTCTGTGTACCTAAAAGCATCCCCCAAAATGTGAATTGTGACAAATGTAAATGCCAAATTTTACTTTCCGTTAATACATAATAACCAAATAAAAGCAGAGTATTGTTCTTAGCTAGAAAGTTAGCTATAAAATAGATAATTTATGGTAAACATTTTTGCCAAAGTATAACTTTCAAAGAATTTCCTCAAAATCTATAAGTTTTTTAAAATAGATAATTTATGGTAAACATTTTTGCCAAAGTATAACTTTCAAAGAATTTCCTCAAAATCTATAAGTTTTTTAAAAATAATACAGTTCTAAGTACTAACAAAAGAAAAAACGTTCTTCTGGAAATTTACCATTTTAACGAAATAACTTTGTCTTATTTTACCTACTTAACAATGAAAATTCAAGAAACATTAATTTTCTAAACCCCTCTCCGACGATGATATTTGGCGATTTTCACGAAAGGGTTAAGCTCGATCGACTTTTCGCGCAAAAAGCTCTGATAATTGCCATAATTACAAAAGAAGCACACGCCATTAATCAAACGCGTTCCGTGGCATCGTTGTTGTCGCCGGCGCGAAGCAATAAAAAATTGTCACTCGTCGGCAACAGCAGCAGCAGCAGCATTACAAACATCGGGGATGTAGAAAAATTAACTCGGCCGTTTGTCACGCGCCGAACCGTCGAGACAATGCCGTAATAGATGCGCGTAACGAAGTCGGAAAAAAATAGCCTATCGATAATATTCGATTGTGTGTGGTATGAGGATGTGCCGGAGAACGACAAGTTCCGTATGGCAGTATATTGAAAGGAGGATGTGCGTGTTTTTTTTTTGTTTCACTGATGGTAGTTGCAAAGCGAAAAATATTTTGCGAAAAAGAACATAAATTAATCATTTTTCTGTATATCAATTCGATATTGTTTTCTTGGAAGATTTAATGTGATGGTTGGCGAATAAATAAAAAATATTTTTTTTTTATATGATCGAAAATGATTTGAGTTTATAAAAATGCGTTGTTGATTCTATAACACGTGTACACTCTTTAATATTAGGATATATAAAGTTGGTTATTGAAGAAATATCTTCAGAATTTCTTGTGGCTGAAAACTATACCAAACTTAACAAAAGAAATAATGTACCTCGTTATGGTTGCCTTGCACCGCGATTTTAATCAAGATCAATAAGTTTCATCATCATGTTTGAAAAATGTTTCGTCATGTGACGGTTCAAGGTAGTTCAAGATGCTTCTTCTATGCTCTAGAAGATTAACGTAACTCTGAACGGAAAAGTGAGTATGAAATCAATCATAAAATATTTTCTTATTTAAGTATTGTCAATTCACTTATTGTCACTAGAATTTCTAGTTTATGAATTTCTAGTTTATGAATTTCTAGTTTATGAATTTGTAGTTTATGAATTTCTAATTTATGAATTTCTAGTTTATGAATTTCTAGTTTATGAATTTCTAGAGGTAAAGATTTCTATTACTGTTATTTATTGTCCATATTTTAGTACGTTATTTCCAGCTAATTGCTTTTTTGGAGCCTCTTTAAATGTGGAAGCAAGAACGCACCTACAGATATTTATACATCTGATCTAATCCGATTCAAAGAATAATTATTTATGCAACTACTACAAGGCATAATCTCATACAAATTATACATTCTTTTCGTCACCGATACTGCGAATGATAGAAGTTTAAATTTGAGTCAAATAAAGTCTTGCTATCTCAGTTAGATATGTTGGGACAACCACATATATTTTGTGGTTAGTCAATTGTAACAAACGCCACTCATAGTAAGTGAAGAAGATGATAACAAAAAAATCATATTACGTTGATCCGACAAAATAATCCTTGATCGAGTTTTGATTGGTAACAATCGTGTAAATTTATTATTCAAAAACTGGAAATGAAACGTTAACAAATTAAGAAAGTCATATGATTCTATGACAACGAAGTCCAGAGGATAAATTGTCAGTACATATTCTACAACTGGTATCTTACGACATGTGAGAAGATGATCGTAACCAGCATTTCACTTTTGTAACATAAATCACCTTATGCATCATTTACTATCTGAGGGATCACATGATCCAGATATATTAATTCTGCACAACATACTACACCGAATTGAATATAAAACATACATTAACTACCCTTCAACGAGAGATCATTGAAAACATTTTTGATAACTTCAATCACTGCTTCCACAGTAGCTAATGTTCAAACCTACAACAACTTAACAACACCACATCTTGTGCTTCAGAACTCATAAACTATACGAATCCGGCTTCGACAACAAGTCACGATTCTCGCGCGCAAACCTCATTGTCAAGCTTGATGCGCGAACCCCTTATCTCTCTCGCTGGCGACAATCACGGCGCGTATTACGAATCCCGAGGGGGGCGCCTGTCCGATTGACAGCAGCATCATCATCAAGTGTCATCACATGCACAGTGCGTGGCACACAGCACACTGGTCGGCCGGTACAATTATCCTATTGGCTATTTTTAGCCGGAAATAGGTCGGCAGCAATGGCAGCAGGGATCGTCTGAAATCGCGACTCACCCGCGCAGATCCTCTCACGCGGCTATTTCTGGATCGGCCCGCTCTCTTCTTCTTCTTCTTCCTTCCCCCCCGTGCGCAGAGCCGACAATTGTTAAAAGCGCTCTCTGTGTGTACGTGTGTGTCACAAGCTTCCTTTTTGCACTTGACGCGCGTGTTGGGAGAATTGCCGTAAGGGTGTTATGGTATTGTGTGGCCGGAGTCGTTCTGCGCAGCGCAATGGAAGCTGGCGTGTTTGATCAGGTCAAATGAGCTTTTTATGATCAGAGGATTTATTACATGGATGCGACAGTGTTGTAGGGTCTTGCGCAGATTTATTTTGATTTAGGAGGAATCCAACAGTGACAGTTGAATTTTGGGACCGTGGTTAGTTTTATATTTAGATAAAGGAAGAGTTGTCGTGGTTGATGAAAATACAATTGAACATTGATAATTTGGTTGATTTTATTCATCTTTAATTTCGTGATTATTATCTCACATGCTTACCACCGTGGATCACTGGATCTTTTAAGAATAATTAAGTTCCGTAGGGAGATAATACTGTAAAGGTACAAAGATTTTCATTATCTCAATCCATTTGTCAATTTTTTTTTAAATGATTTTAGTCATCCCTTTTTTGCTGTAACTGACAACATATATATACGATGACAACAATAGATAGTGAAAATCGACATTCTTTATTAATTCATTACGAAAAATGAGTGACATAATTAACAGTTCGAGAAATTCCGTCTAGAACTCTAATTAGCTTCATCATCCCTTTAACAAACTTGAGAATCATATAAAATTTCCCAGTATCTTTTTTTTTTGTTTTAACTATCGTAAAATTCCAGACAGACTTCATTGATCCCAATGATTTAAGATGACTCTTTGATTCTCCGCCAACCGGTCCAAGACAACAAAAAACTCGCTAACTACACCAACAGGGAACTCCGCCATTAAAAAAAGTGGGATTTTCTGTAATAACACTACTAATTGATCAATGTCAAGGTCACACATAATATCCATATCGCACGTATAACACCTATATCGCGACCTCGAGAAACGAGAGCGCGAGCGTACTACACTCGAATCGAAAAAGAGTGGCTGCTCTAAAAAAAAAAAAGAAGAAGACCGCGGCTGAAAGGAGCAACTGCACGAGTAAAAAAGAAAAGAGGGAACAGTTTAAAAAGACTCAGGTGTGTGCGCACACGAGTGTATCTGCAGAGCTCAAGGGCAGCAGCAGCAGCCGGAGAAGCGCCAGCAGACAAAAAATGAAACGCTTTGTAATTACAAAACGAGTGTACGAGAAGCGAGCACGTGAGTTGCGTCTGTCGATACCGTCGGGATATTTATTGTCGAGAGCGGAGGTGGAAGTAAAAAGGTAGTTGCGTGAGCGGTTGAGGTGTATGCTCGAATTCTGATGGATAGGTTTGGCTGGGATGAGTTAGAAATGTACGTCAGATTGTTGGATTGAGTGGTTCTTTTTTTTCAAATTGTTAGATAATCCAAAATTTCTGTAGTGTCAGAAAAAAAAATTTACGTGATAAGTGAAGCTTTTTTATACTTGTTAGGAAATTATCCAAAATCTTATTTTAATCGTTGTAGGTATATAATACCATGAAATTCTCTTATAAACATATCAAACTATCTTCATGATGATTATGATTTATCTTCAAAATAACGAATTTATAATTAAAAAAATCCAGAATAATCAAACCTACAATTTATTTCTTTATACAAAAAGCGAGATAGACAATATAATTTGTTTGTTTATATGGGAAAATGAAATGTGCGTACTATTCATATGAAAATAGTTATAAAACCGTATAAATTACTACAAACTAGCAATTCTCGACATAAATCATGACAATTTCAATGATTCTAATTATATCTTAACAGTACAGCGACGTTTCTCCCAAACAAACTAGTTTCGATAAATCAAAAATCCCTAACCAAAGACATCCAACAAAACTTTACAAAAATCTTTCAGTACTATCAACCTCCCCAGCCACCATGACAACAACAATTGCGCGCGGCGTGCAAAGCTATCACAATCGTCACATCATCATCGTCGTCGTCGCCTCGGAAGGAGCGATTCCGCGAGCCCCGCAACACAGTCGTCATCGTCGTCGTCGCCCGATGCCTAACGAGCTCAACGAAATAATCGACGCCGAAGCGTCAACGCGGAGCCACCGACAATTTCGCTCCTCGCAAAAACAACAAGGCGAGCTTGCACACGCGCCGATGAAAAAAAATAGAGACGCTGGTTTTACTCGTTCAACGAACTCCCATCGTTGTTACGACGCTGCCTCGTTCGAGGTTTTTCTCGTGAGTCAGTGTGTCTGCCTTATGTGCGTGGAGATGCGGTAGAGATGTTGTTGGTAGTATGATGTTGGAGTCTTCAGAAAGGAATTCGAAGTGGAATTGTGTGTGCGGTAGCTTCGGAATTTCGGAATGAATGGGATGGAAAGTGTGAGATGGAATGTTGAGAAGATTTTAATATTTTTGATTACTTGGATGGAAATCAATGTGATCTTGAGGTAATAAAGAATACGTGAGGTGGAAGTTAGGTTGCACATAGGCAAAGTTAAAAAAATATAATATAATGATCAAAATAGAATGAATATTAAAATTACAATAATTCGAAAGTGACAAAACAAAATTTTAAGTATAACTTAAAAAATAAGCTACTAAAAGTACGGTACTTCAAAGAACAATATTTGTAGAGTCCACCATCACAAACTTATATGAATAGTATAAAAAAAATCGAATTTAAAAAAAATTAAAGTAACCAAAATTATTGTACGAGGGTTCATAATTATACCTTATTCTTTGATTTAAGGGGGCTAGACACCTTTTTTTCTGAAATAAAAAAGTCATATTTTAATACATAAATATAAACTAATTATATCCC
>UXGD01004264.1:0-17643 GCA_900474315.1 Torymus auratus | reverse complement strand
AAACCAATATACTATTTTTATTGGAAAATGAACATTTTCTCATTCGTACAAATTTGTGGCGGATTTTCGATTATGTTAAACAATTTTTTTTTATTATCCATTACTTTAAGTATTTCGTTGTCGTATAAAGTAAAAACAATTTAGCCGTGATTTTTAGGCACAAAAACCCCGGAAATCAATACATGAGTCACAAAAATATGGTGCACCTAGGGATTAATGGGCCTTTTGACCTCGTGTGTTTGTAGTAAGTACTCGTCTTCGGTTCGCAAAACGCACGCGCCTTTGCCTCGTACTTGCTCACCTACGACTCGTACTGCCAACTCCACAGTCGGTCTAAAATGGCTCACTTTACGCCCTAGGTACACAATATACTATTCAATCTTTCAAAGTATTTCATTAATAACAATAAGGCAGTATACTATGAAAAGTTTCATAAAATATATTTAAAGATAACGAACCCGATAATATAGATTTTAATAACATTAAGTTCCATATGTAATACTGTACTAAAATTGTTGAAACTTATAAATAAATTATTACTTGAACATCTATGTTTAATCCAAAGAGTATGGCATGTGATAAGGTCCTTATAAATTATTCGACAAACCTTGTTACGACTTTCACTTCCTCTAAATGATCAAGTTTTATTTCGGCACAGTCGGCAACGGAAAATTACATTGCCCCGCACCATAGTCCGGAGACCTCACTAAATCATTCAATAATTTTTTCACTTAAAACTCTAGCACCTTCTGTCTAGTAACTTTTCTAGCACCGTATTATACAAAAGTTAATTAATACAAGAAAGTTTGTTATAAATATAATAAATAGCGTCCTGATAGTACACGAATTAATTATATCACAATGCCGCGCCACTTGTACAATGTTTTTGAAGTTAAAATCCTCTTTTAACAGAGACAAATTTCTTTGAGTTCTCATCACTGGATGCCGGGTCGTCTTCTATGCATGGCGGTTGTGCAATGTTAAAGTATATGTTGCCAATAATACTCGCCGATACGTGATTGACGCTCTTCAGACAGTCGTAGAAGGTCTGATCGCATGAGCAATGGGATCTGTGGAGAAAAAGCCAGTCAGTAAAGAACTACAGTAAATAATAATTACATTCATGCTTATTAGATGCGATTGTTTGAGTATTTACTTGCTGAAGAATGAGTTGTTGCTGAGATTATATCTAGTCTTGTAGGCTCGAATTTTAACTGGACATAAATCTTGAGCTCGGCAGCATCTGTAAAAATTTTTAAACATTATTATAATTATGATAAAGTGCATATAATAAAGTTTTGAATAATAATTTCAAATAATAATAATGACTATCGAATTACAATTAAATTGTATTCAAATTTTCATATTTCACTGACGTCATTTATGTTTGAGTAAGATACTTATTTCTTTTATAAGATTAGTATCAAGTAAAATGAATTTGGACTGTCACACGCTTTATAAAAATTTTTAGTGTTACCCTGAGATTTATTGATGTAAAGATAAAAGAAGTTAAAATAAACAAGAATAAAACGTGTAAAAATTATATTTATATTATGGATATTGCATAAATAGCAAAACGTAACGCAAAGCTTATGTACATAATACTATTACTGATATCAATGATTATACCTGTCGATTCTCGACCTCGCACCTAAGTCATGATAACTCCTTGCTATGTCGCCAGTGCCGCACCACTTGGTTCCTAAATGTAAGAATCGTTTGCTTTAAAGTTTTTTAAAGAGTTTTTCTGACTTTTATAAAACAATCGTTAATTATTACCTGGAATAATTCCTGCCAGTAATGGATTACCGCCATTGGATTTTTCCGTACCCACGTTGGAAATTGGTAAAGATTGTCCAGGATGATCGTCCAGTTTATCGCATTTATCCATTAGTTTGGTTATAACGTTAAATGATGTTCGATGTGTTTTGTATGTTGAAGACAAATTTTTTAGGACTTCTTCTGCCTCATTGGGTTCGCTGTAACGATAGAAATATTATTTGGAACGTGAATCAGCATTGTACACAATTAAAAATCGCAATATCAAATGACTATACTATCTATCAAAACCATTCTTTTCAAATTAACAAAATGACAATTACACGTAAGCTAGGATGACTGTTATCCATCAATGCATTATCAATGCATTATTTTTTGTTAATACGAAGTTGTAATACCAGTTTATTTAATTAAAAATAAAACTTTGAAATATCTATTCGTTAAAAAATCGGTATCTTTTTTTGATTTTCTTTATTTTTCTGTCACATGGTACTAGCATTGTTTAATCAATGTTCTCAGTAATCGAATTAAATTGAAACGTGGAATTTAACTTGACAAAAGCGCATTTTATTTTTTCATGTCAACTTTTAAAAGTAAAATCTGTATTAACAGAAAATTAAATATTTTGAAAAATTCTAATCCACACGTGAAAGGAATAATTTAAAATTTAGTTACAATTCTTATAGCAAACGTTTTATTTAAGAATACAAGTAAAGAGAATTTGCATTCAAATAAGTGCAAAAATAAAAAAACACTATTTTGTCGCAGCCTTACTCAATTGTTCGTTGCACCTGCTAGAAAAAAGAGCGATAAACTGCGTTCTTAAAAGTTGTCCCTCTTTGTTAAGCGTTTTTCCGCACTATCTGACTTAATAGTAAAGAATTTCTGCCTACGTTGTATCATACGGTTCAATGAATACTAATTAAATATCTACATGACTCGAATGGTTAACGAAAAACAAATACGGTATAGGCTTCAAAGTGTAATTACAATGTTTTTTTATGTTTAAATCTTATTTTCAATCAAATGATTCGACTAAAACAGGTGTTTACAGCTATAACAAAGAAGTGAGAGTCAATTTACTTATATTTATAGTGCAAATTCTACAGAATATTTCTGCATAAGGTAATGTTCGAAATGAATAAAATTTATTCCAATAAAGCAAATGAATGGAATATTGAATCTGCGTTTTCTGAATAAAACGTCGCGTTGACGAACTATAATATACAGATCGAAGACAGTGAAGTCTGCAGCGATCGGTTCAATGCAGCGCACGTGCGCGCGTACATTCAAACCCAGCCGGAAATCGCCGCTGCACATTAAAGCAAATATAGACGAGCTCGAAGAGACTTTCGCCTAAAACGAAAGTAAGACTTTTACAGGTGTGGCATATACTCACTAGACTTCGACGAGCTCGCAGTGGAGCAGCTTCCTATCGTCGTTGAAGTCGATCACGGCGACGATCTGCTCGTACCAGTAGACCGAGCGCCTCTCGCCCGCTGTCTCGTTGAGCTCCGGCAACCACGGCAGACCCTTGTACACGCTGCGTGTCAGCGTTTGTGGTACGAAGATCGGCTCCTGCGTGCTCACGCCGCACAGGCCCAGCAGCAGCAACAGACCCAAGCCGATCATCCTCATCGCTCACTTTTTATTTGAATAATCACTCGCCGCGCGCCGGTTTCTCTTTTTTGCCTTTCAAAATAGAGGAGCGGGCGGGATAATAGATATAGAGAGAGCGCGCGAGTGCCTGATGCGTGCGATCCAGTCGGGCTCTCGAGACGCACTGATGTCAGTTGTTGTCCGCCGCGACAAAGCCGAGATCGGACGCTAATTCGTGGGAGCTGCAGGGACAAAGACGAGAAAAACATGCATATGAGAAAGAGAGAGAATGAAACGTTCACTTTGCCTAATGACTTTTCTCGATCTCTAATGCTCCGTCGAGCTGATACAAAGTTAGAGGAAGAGGATTTTGCCATTATAATGTGCAGTGTGTGTGTGTTGTGGTTTCGCAATGGTGTTTTGCACGGCTACGTTTTATCGATACGAGATTCTTGTCAGATTACAGCTTGCTCGAGCCGTTTATAGCGACCGTTCGGTATTAATTCTAAATTTTCTCGATTTCATATTTGTGCTGTGATTAAATTGATAATATCCAAATATATTGACGCTCCGACCATGTTTACATTTACACACACACACATACATGCCCACTCTTACGCTTTGTGCTATACGTTTGTGCTCTATATGCTTATATTCCAATAAACACACTTATTTATACACTACTTGAACGTACTGCCTTTTTTGACCGAGCTTCCTCCTTTGCCTTATCCCAGAGCTGTTCGGTTCTCGCCATCGGCGTGTCCAAAATTTATAAGAAATTTTAATTATGTTTACGAACTGTATAACTACATTAATTGTACATTACTTAACTGCACTAACTATATATTAATGAGTAGGTTTGCCAACGGATAACCGGGTTTAAAATTTTTTTATTTAAATCGAAAATATAAATTCACGTTTAAATAATTATTCTATAAACCGTACTTCTAAAGTGAGAGTTCAAAAGAATTGGAGAAAAATATAATAATTGCGATAATTTTGATTACTATTTTATCTTATACGTTGTTAGAGTATGCAGTGGCAGAATTTGTTGAATATAAGGAGGGTAATTATATATCATCAAGCCTTAATCACGCACGGAATTACTTAGCACGAAATCACCGTAACATTTCAAACAAACCGAAAATTTTTCCCAATACGATTTTGTATTAAAAATCCAGTTGTAAAAGACATTATGCTAATTAACTGTTAATTATTTGAATTTTTAAAGAAGATAACATAAAATATGAATTTTTTCGTCTTATATATACATTCTTGTATTTTACAATTGAAAACATTCTTATGAAAGTAGTATAACCATTCCAATATCAGGTCAACCTTGAAGAAGTGAATTGTAATTTCTATGAAACGTTTAAGTGTTTAACATAATTTTACGAATAAGAATTAAAGTTATATTTCTTTTTACTTTAAAAAATAATAAAAAAGAAAGTTTTTTAAACTCGTGGTTTGAAGTAACGTGAGAAAAAGCATTTTTAACGAAATAAAAAAAAAAAAAATTGTACTACATTCACGAATATATTTAGACAGTTCTATATAATTATATACAATACTAATATACAAAACAATGAAGTTGATTATTACTGGGAAATATGAATTTTTGTTTGCAAAATAACTTAATAAATCGTTTAAATATCATAAAATGTTTCTTTTTTGCTTCACGATTATTTTTTTATTTTGTTCTTATACGTAAAATTATAATGCATCAAGCCTAAAATTTAGCTATTGCAAATTCTAAAAATTTGCATATATTGTGCCATTCATTATGGCTTATAATAAAAAAGCCTTATACTATAAATCATTAAATACATCAGTCACTCGTTTAAATTTCGGCACTCAGTATTTACATATTATCAGGAATATCTGCTGTTTTTACGCGTACTATCCACGGCTATAACCGAAGCGTTAAAGGCCTTATTCCACTTTTTCCGGGATAAAATGAGATGTCTTTTCCCATGACATCAGCGTATCTTACCCACCTCAAAATCCGGATTTTCAAGCCTGTTGCAATAAACAAAGAAAAAGATTTGAAGGATGCAGATATGTCAGTTATCGGCTGTATATAGAACGAAAGTATTGGAGAATTCAAAATGTTCAACGTCAGTTTCAGGTGGATTATTTTTTCAAATAATACACGCATAATATTAATTTGCGTCGCATTTGATTGCTACCGTAGTCTGTCTTTTATTTTGAGTAAAAATATTTATCATTTTCACTTGCGATTAAGCAACATATTACGATATGCCATACAGTAATCGACACTGCTCCCAAAGCGTACAGATTGTGCCTTAAAACTAAAGTAATAAAAAATACGATGTCTCATAAAACTTAACGAGATCGAGAAAAGAAGAGTTTCTGCATGTATAAGTGCAGTTTAATGAAGACACCGCGCGGCAGTAGCTTTCTTCGCACGAGCAACCTTGCAGCATCCGCACGGTTCCCAAAGCTAGCCTAGTTCCCAGCCAAGCCCTTTCCCAGTCAGCTCCATCACAAAACCGACACACACGCGCACACACAAAGCACAGTTAGGTCCACGGGTTCAATTAACAGGCACGGGACGACTCGTTAGAATCTCCACGAGAGCGCGTACTCACCTCGTTACAGCCACTACTACTGATGGCGAGTCTCGCGCATTGATAGGCAGCAGGATCCCACAGCAGCCGCTTTCCAGGAGCTTTCCCATTTCGCGCGCCTGCGCGACCTTTCTACACGCCGATGCCCTGTGGACGCGCTCCTCGTCACGGGTGAAATCGCTCGGTTGACTGCGAGGCGCTAGTCGATCTCACTTTTTACCCCCTACTTATATTGCGTATACCTCTTTTTATGTTGGGTTTCTAAACGTCCAAAGTGAATTGAAGAAACCCTCGGTAACGCATAATCTTGTCTTATATGTTCTGCTTTTGAATTTTCGTCAATATAACGTTTATCGAAACTTATAACTCGTCACGTCACCGATAACATTCATCAGAATTTTCCGAAAACGTGAAGGATAACTTATTCTTCAAATTTAATCGAAAAACACTCGCAATCTCTCGCCACTCTATATGAAATTTAAATGAGAAGATTGCCGCACAAGACACAGTCACACACTGGGCGAATCTCGAGCGAATCGGCGCACGATTCCCGTCGTCGTTATAGCGATACAGCACGCAAAATCCTCGCGGGCACACGGAGGGAGCAAGCGCGAGGCGCGAACTGACCGCGCGCAGGTCGAGTAAAAGAGCGGCCGACAAGTAAAGGCGCGCGACGACTTCTATAATACGCTTGCCTTTCGTTCTCCTTCCCGGCCGGCGGCGAACTACACGAATGTTCAGTCGTGTAAACGCGTGTGTAAGTGCGCGCTTTGTCCGCTTTCGAGCCTTTCGCCTCCCCCACCTGCTGTGCGTAATATATGTAGGTACACGCGGATTCGGCGATGCGGAGGTGTGCACCAGCGGATGCGAGAGAAGATTCGCGTGCGCGACATGCTCCGCGCGTTACAACTGTTGCACTCACGCGAGAGTTGTGCGGTCTTGCTGTTGCGTTATTCGTCGCGCTGATTTATGTTACGTGCGCTAGAAAAATATTTCAATTCGCGTTATGTAGTTCGCGGTGTTTATAAGTTGTAACGTATTACAGAGTGTAATACGGCATTTAAATCAAGTGCGTAGAGGTAATTGTAGTTTTAATTGAGTATAATTCCTTCTCTTTCATAAATTTCGGAAGACTATCTAGATTTTCTTATAAATGGGTCAGTGTGAATTTAATTTTTTCAGATGCTAGTATTACGGTAACGGCGATTGTGCAATGAAAGTAACATTCTTTAATTTACTACAAGTGTTTGGCTATAAAACTTAAATTATAATGCAGTTTTGGTAAAATGTCGACACCGTGTAACTTTTACGGTGCTTACTTACATTATTTTCACAATAATCATAAATTTGTTCAAATTTAAAGTTTTTAAACTCTTTTGTTTTATGTATAATTATTGCAGCAAATTAATAGTAAACATTTTTAGTAAGAGGTTTATTAATTGTAAAGTAACAATATTAAGAGAAAAAATGCTATCTTATTATCTTGTGTACGGCAATCGTGATTTCGATTCATTATGAACTACAAAACTAAAATAGATAAACAAATCATTAAATAGGAATGTCGAATCGTTATTTTTCTTATATAATCATTGTTTTTTTAGACATCAAATAATCACCCAATCATGATGTGAAATAATAATGCCGACTTTCGCATGCCGATTCATACCCATAATTATTTCGAGAAGGCTAAATTTTAGCAACTTGTTACCTAAAGAAATCACAAAATGATATGTACTTTACGAAATACTATTTTCTTTTGTGTAGATTAATATTATACAATCGAAAAGGTAACTGTTCTAGTTTTAATTTTTCAGTCTTTGATGTACCTACTTAATTATTATAATAATCATTAATTTATTCATAGGGCTCAGCAAAGCCAATCGAACCACTGATTGAACCAGATTAAAAAATTAAAGTACGTAATTATTGTATTAGATAATAAGCTTCCTTTTTATATATTACAAAACCATTGTTCCACACCAATAGAAATTTAATTCTAATGATATAATTTAAATGTATAGTTTATGTACAGATAGATTCAAGCTGATATTTTAACATGGAAGTGCATCCACATGCAGAAGTCTATTTAAATACAAAGATTTAAGTATGAAAATATATTCTAAAGCCTATACGCATTCAACAGCTGCGGCTTTAACATAGTTTTGCAATTGACTTTCGCCTCGTCAAATCAACCGATCAAGCGACTATTTCGCCTCGTCCAAGTCTCGCTAAACTTAAACAGATCTATTAAAAGCCAAACACACTTCTTACGCCAAATTCAAGCCGCTATTATAAAGCAATTTCATAAAAAAGTCCGAAATTGCGTAAAAAGTTTCTCCTCTTCGCGTGCACACGGCTGCAATGAGTTGCGTAATTATAGCCGCTTCAAAAATTGCGAATCGATCGGCGCGGCCGCGCCATATACTCGCATGCGCGTCCAACTCGGCAATCGGCGCCTATACAGCGCAGTTTCGTGTACCTACCTATACAAATTTCTCCATATATATACGCTCGTGATTAGGAGACGCGCCGGCTGTAAACCGGAATATTTATTCCCACGTGATGCGCGCGCGCGAGCAGAGAAAAGGAGAAAACGAATAAGAGGTCGAACCTACTTTTGTGCGCTCAAGCGCGAGAGAGAGAAAGACCGGGCCGAAGAAAGTGGGACGTTTGTCGCGCGACTCTCGGCATAATGCGGGCCACACGCGCATGGAGACGTCGAGCGGCGTGCGCGCACCACAGAACGAGCAAAAAGCGCGTAGACGCGCTAATTGGTAATGTCGCACCGGCCGAGAGGTATAAGGTGAGCAATGGGCGATTATTGTAGGCATTGAAATTGTCTGCGAGTATATTGTAAAAAAATTTTTCATTCTTCTTTTTACAGTGTTTGCGTAAATAATAATAAAAATATGGGTATGGCTCGAAAAGTTACACCATCGCTTATAGCACTAATCTTGCTTGTAAATCTTGACGTAGAAAAAAAAAATTAATAATAATCCATAAAAAAGAAGTGAGATCAAGTCGCCGGTTAATTTTCATCATTCGTCAAAAGCTTCAGGTCGAGTGGTTTGACTTGGTAGTAGGTGTGGGCGCAGCAGTCACGTTACCGGCCACGCTGTTTCCGTTGCTGTTACTGCCGCCGTTGGATTTGCCGTAGGGAAACAGCACCTGAGTCGGCGGTGAGCTAGGGCTGGACAGTCGGTTGGTGCTAAGCGTCAGGCTCACCGGCATTGCGTTCAGGAGCTGCAGACGCACTGGGCACTGGCGGTAGCCTTGAAACATGAAGGGCGAAGTATACGCCGTTAGAGATTTCCCTGGCTTTGACACGAATTTTTTACATTGTGAGAAACTATCAAGACGAGTCTTTCAACTGTACATAACGCTTTTATAATTATTTTGAGTCCAATGAGTTTCAGGATTTAGATCAAAGTAATATAGCATGTCTCAATGTCACGCCGTTTAGAATCACGGTAAAATAATTAGTTACGATTACGAACTAATTTGCGCTATATCTCTGAACTTTTCAGTAGACGAAAACAAAGTAATGCATAATTCTTAGTATTGTTATTATTTGTCGTATGAATGTGAAAATATATACTTTTCGACACTTACGTGCGCAAAGTTCGAATTCCCGCACGCTTTGCAAAAAGCGTGTGCTCGAAATCGAACTTTCCGCACGTCATATCAAAAAGTGCTGTACGATACATGTTCGGGAAAGAGATTCTCGTCTCGTGTGCCTTTCACAAACATCACACGTGACGAAAATCTACTTTCCCGCACTCGTATCGTAATGTACTATTAACTATTTTATTAGCTTATCGCTATCCCATAGTTATCCCATTGCAGGCATTTTGACAATTTTTTTTTTGCTAAACCTGATTAACCGTAGCTTCAATATAATTTTACTGTGAATATTTAGAATGTCTGCTATATGACGAATGTGAACAAGCGTCACTTATACTCGTGTAATAGGAAGCGCGATACCACGTAAATTGTTTGTGTGGAGGAAACAATGTTTTAATATGTGATAGTTAATTTCAACTTGACATTTCAAATACTTGACATTATAAGGAACCCAGAATGTTCCTAGCTTTTCAGAACTTTGATGTATAATAACGATATGCGACTAAAAGCACACAGTTACCGGATGTTTTTTTATTTTTCTGTTATGTTTTTAGTTTAAAATTTTTGCAAGCCATGCACCGGCAAGTTACTCAGAATATATATTGTAATTAGGAAAATTAAAAACAAAACATTGGTCGTAGATAACAAAAAAATACGATACAGATACCGGTAATAGCACCGACTATCCCGTATTATATAAAGTTCTTTTACAAAGGTAAATAATTTTATTTATTTCTCTAAAATCGTTATGAATTTTTTTCGGTTCCTATAGTACCAGAACTCATTATAAACATCTTCAACCGGAAAAATATTTCCGTAAGCAAATATTCTATATGTATATCTGAAGAAATCTCCGTGAAAACTTCATTAACGCGTCCGCAAAAGTGGATAACATTTTTTTCAAGGCAAACCTTCCGGATCTGGTTTTTTCTTACTCCTTACACCACATAATGTAAGAGAAAAATCAGAAAAATCATGAACAATTAAAAAAGTCTTGGTGTCATCCTTTTTCAAAGATTGATAATTAAAAAAAATGCAAAAAAGCCTTTTCTTAAACTTTTAGCCAATTATTCCAGAAACGTCCTAGATAAATTTGCAGAAAATAAGATAAAACTATAAAAATCCAGCTTTTATTTGCTTTTTTAAAAATTAAAGTATGTTGATTCTTTTAAAAGTCTTGACCGTTTAAAGTTGGCCGTCGAAAGGTGACTAGAATACGCAAATCGTACAAATTGGCACCCCGGCCGTTGAGCGTGTGTTACGCCTTTTCGGCGGTCAAAACGGTCAAAACTTTTAAATAAATCAACATTTTAAAAATTTTTAAAAAAGCAAATAAAAGCCGGGTTTTTCTAGTTTTATTTCATTTTTAGCAAATTTGGTCCATTTCTGGAATAAATGGCAAGAAATTGAAGAAAAGGCATATTTTTAAAAATGTTCAATCTTTGAAAAAAGGGAGTCACCATAAGACTTACTGATAAATACATGATTTTTCTCCTCTATTATATATGGTACAAAGAGTAGAAAAAATCAGGTCCGGATGGTATGCCTTGTAGATGCATTAATGGAGTTTTCGCCGAGATTTCGTCATATACCGGCATGATGCGGTCCAGAGCAGTGGCAGCAAACTGGATTGTTCCTGGGCCGGGAGCAGAACTCGACGCTGTGGGGCTCGCCGCAGCGCACGCAGCGCGGTAGTTGTCGGCAGTTGGCCGCCACGTGCCAGAAACCCTGGCACCGATAGCACTGGAGTACGTCGTCCTGCTGTTGCTGCTGCTGCTGTTGGTGGTGCTGCTGCTGCTGCGACGGCGCCGTTGGCTGTTGTTGCTGATGCTGGCCGGGAACGAGCTCGATGATTTGGTTGCTCACTTGGTTGAATCCGGCGAAGGGACTCTGGGGAGCACCGCCGTTGCGCCACCAGCGCTCGGCAATAGCGTGAAAGCGCGCGCCGAAGAAGTCCAGGCCCTGGCGCAGCAGGTGCTCGTATTGGCCTGCGTCTAGGATCTGCGAGACGGTGACAGAAGCTTGTATCAAAGCTTGTATAAAGAGGCGGTGGTGAGCATTTAGGTAAATATGTCAAGGAAGGATTTCGTAAGGATAATATTATGAAATGCTCTTTCTTACTACCAGATTTTTTAGATAAATAAATATTTATATCCATAAAATACTTATATGCACTCTGCCGCATTCTATTTGTTTCATTTCCCTTTGTAATATAATATTGCTATCATAAAAAGTTATATATGGTTTAATGCAAGTAAAACCGATGCTAAAAATGTTTTCTTTTCCAGTCATTATCTTCTACCTCATGCGTAAGTGAAAGTTACACAATAATAAAATAATATTATTGTAACGTTTCTAGAAGAGAGTGTCTAAACCTATTTTTCGACTGTTAACAATTATTCATTGGTAGTCATTAGTAGTAATCATCAAAAATGTAGATTTTTGTACAACAATGTTACAATTAAAAATTTAATAAATTTTAAAGAAATATATGTATGTACTTTAATAAAAGCGAAATAATAATTTGCAAAATCTATATAATAATTTTTAGGAATAATTTATCTATAATACATTAATTGATTAATTTATCAATGCACAATAAATAAATATAAGTTATATGTTAATTGCAATCATAAAATTAACATAAAAAATTATTCAAAATACACTTGTATGTCATACGTCGGTTATTTTTTCGTTTTTTTTTCTGTTTATTTTGTTTTAAATAATGTTTTAGTCAATAATCTTTTTAAAAGTCTTTACATTCATTTTTATCTAATCTATGTAAATATGTATATAATAAATTACAATATAAATGACACGGGTTTTGAAAATTCTACGTTTCATTTATATAAAGTGTTTGAGGATTTAGCATATGGGTCAATAGTATTTAGTAGAAAACGTTTGTTTAGGAACATAAAATATACGATTTCTGACAAAAGTAGTGTATTTAGCAGACATTAACTTCTGCTGTTACTTAAATAAGAATGAAAGAAAAATGCTTGACCTGAAGTAAGCGTTATGGTCAATTTATGATATATACTTAACTACACATTCTATTGAATGAAGTATATACATTATTAAATGATATTACCGTCATTGAAATTGCTCGATTTAAATTAATAATAAACGTTAATGGCTGTGCATATCGATTTTTATGACTCACTCTAATAATTTAATATTATGTATAATTACTTTTACGTCATTCGCAGTAATATATTGGTGACAGGAAACAGTAATAAAAAAGAATAAGCGGAATCATTAACCAGAATTTACGTTCTATAGCAACTGCATTGTTCTCATCACACGTGCGAGAGATTTCTTGATCGATGCGAATAAATGCAAAGACAAAATTCAACTATTGTTTTAACAAAACCGTGGCATATATAAGTACTTATTACAATGTAACTGTGAAAACACACACTGCAATTATTTTCAATCGCGATAATAGTTTGCACAATTTATATGATGGCTTTTTAAAAACTAGAAATTATAAAATTTCCTCTGTTCTTTACCTCAACCCGGACATAGTGGCGCAATCGTTCAATGTTTCCCGTAGAGATGCCTTGCCTGGCCAGCGCAGAATTGAGATCTTGTAGCGGAATTGCCCAAGGTACATCGCGCAATAACACCGCTTGACGGTAACGAGTATCTCGATCGCAAAAACGGGCGACCTGAAATAAGGGTTAAATTTAGTTCAGGGAGTTTGCAACTACGTATATTGTTTATTACCTGTAAAAGCAATGGATAATGATTTTGCCATTTTTTGTAACGGAAGAATATTAGTGCCAGCTTTTGTTCTTTCCAAAGTATATAATTATTACCCTTATTTCTTATACATATAATGTTTCAGAACATTAATTTTATCTCATTTATATATTCTGATCATGAAATGAAAATGTAAATTTACTATTTTTTAATATGTTCGTATTTATATATTTATTTATATCATACATTATATCTACATAAAGAAGGCGTAATAATTTATTTGTTGTCTATTTTAATTTTCTTAGTAATTTCTTTTAAGGTTATAAATCAAGGATTAAGCATTCAATTTGCAAAGCACTATAGTTATGGAATAATTCAAAATCAAAAATTATAAAAGTTAAGATTAAATTTAATTAAGAAATATTACATCTGAATTTATAGTACAAGTTAAATGTGATATTTTACGATGTAATTATATACAAATGCATTTATTATACAACAAGAAACCTGCAGTAACACATTTCGTGTATGTAGAAATTACATTTAATTAAATTATTTATGGTAAACATTTTATTTTATAAACCAGCTTTTGTTTAAATATTCAACATTTATATTCACCAATTTGTAATGAGAGAGAATATGTAAGCACTGTAACGTATAAGTAAACACGTAAGAGGATAAATACAGAGTAAAGTGGTATATATTCGTACATCCTCGGCATTGTTTTACTTTGCACGTAAAGTATAAAGCATATTGTGAAAGGCTATTAAGTTTTTAAAGTTTAGTAAAGACAAAAAGGACGCGAAAATAATGCCTAATTAAGATGCTCAAAAGCGTAAACAATAAGGCAGTTAAATAAAATGTTAACGAGTCATGGTAGGTACTTGAAAACGAATTTACTCCTTTATTATATTGCGAGTTGTGTATTCTTACGCCAATGTACGCTACGAAATTTTATAACGTCATTCTAATTCTGTCGAAACAGCCGAGTCCTATTTTTTAAATAACATTGCCAAGAAAAAAATCATTTCGAGCTTTGTCGATTATAAAGAACTCGTAAAGATAAATACCTGAACAGGCCCTTCGAAAGCCCTGGCCAAGTCACCCCGCTGCAGGAGCTTATCGGCGTCGCTCTCGCGAGCGAAGCCCGCTATGAGTCCACAATGCGTCTCGGACACTTGCCACGGTCCGGTGGGCTCGAGCGCGCGAATCGCTTCGTCCAAGACTGAGCGTGGCAGACCATCTCCACGGTAGCTCCTTCCCGAATCCGGCTGCTGTTGTAATTCAAAGCCCGGGGTGCGCGATACGTACAACCAGCACGTGAGCTGCTGCTGGTTATCTCGCGACTTATCTGTGCATGAGGGAGAATCGGCGATCGGTTCCTTTCGGTTATCTGTGGGGGGAGAAAATAAGTTTCGACGATTTAGTCTCTCTGTTTGTACTGAGACTCGAGGGAAATAGCGCATTATCTTTAAAATTAAATGTAAAATTGAATTTAGCACATTAGTATTGATAATAAATCTCTATGTACATTGGTTGAAAATGTTTGTTATTTTGAATACTACAAGTAGATGAAGGGTTGTGTCACGGCACATAGGAATATTGACACAGTTTTTCTAACATTTCATTTATATACTGTTTATTACTAAACTTAGTGCCTATAATAGTGAAGCTGTTGCGAAAGTAGGGAAAGTGAATAGTATTTTTTATACGCGACTGAATTTAAAAGTAGAAATGAATTTAAATGCTAAACACCTCAATACGTATGCATGAATATCCGTTTTCTTTAGATATGTTTAACCTTTCAAATTCTTTTGACAAACTTTCAATGGACAGCTACTTTACCTTGGTGATCGCCGCTTTCCTGATTTTCCATCCTTTATTAATAAAAGATGGTCTTATTGACTTCAGGAGATCATTTTTACCCCTCGCGACTGCACCGAAAAGTCGCGAGATTTATTTGACAGTTGAAGATAGCCTCGTTGACTGGCTTAAGTCGATTTGACAATCATACAACTTCATTCTACTTAATAAATAAACATTCGAGAACAAAAAGTTTTAAACTACAGACATTTTTTCATTGTATATAAAAGCTGTAACGTTTATTAATTAATTTATCAATAAAAGGATTTTAAAATGTTTTAAATATACACACGTCTGAATTATGTTAGCATGATTTATGCAAATAGTTTCTTCGCCACACTATACCGAACGTGTGCAGTCACTAAATTTTATTGTAAAGAAGTTTAGTCTATAGTAAGAACAACATCGGTACATTTATTGTTAAGATTAAATGAAATTTTGTAATGTAAAATTACTTATAAGCTAATTATTTGGACTATCTTAAATAATTTTGTAAGAAAGTTCAGAGATTATATATTTTATAGTAATTATTATTATTTTGCTTAAATGCTCGAGTGAGGTTATTCATGATAAGAGCGAGTAAACCATTATAACAGCGAGAGACCGACCACATTGTTATAGGAGTCTCTTGAACTGCAAGCTCGAGTGTCGGAGCGTCTACATCTATATGTATGATGGCTTTGCAACGTACTTACATACTTGAGAGGTCGCGTTACGGTTATTAGAAAAATGCTCGATTGTTTTTTGTTTTGGTATACGTATGGGCTTCTCCTAAATGTACGCCAACAAACGGACAACGATAATACCTATTCCTACATATTGACCGCTGCGAAAAACCAGCTTGAACTAGCATTAAAATAAGAGTGTTCAACTATATTAGTAAATCCACAATTTGTTTACCCTTTTCGTGTTCAAAAACGGTCAAAAATTTTTTTTAGGAGCACACCTGTCCGACACATTTTTTCTGGCTCATTATATCTTATATTATGTGAAAAAACGTTGAAGAATCGAAAACCAATGGGTGACACCCATTTTTGCTGCATTTCATTTTTCTTGAAATTTAACATGGAAAAAATGGACGAAAAGTAGTCTGCGATGATTAACCAATAGAAAACTATTGAAGTGGCCAACAAATATTCCACAAAAAAGCGATTAAAGTAAGAAAATTACCAAAAATGGGCGATTTATCATTTTTGGTCATTGTTATGTTATCACTGACTACTTTTC
Source organism: Torymus auratus (assembly GCA_900474315.1). Lineage (NCBI taxonomy): Eukaryota > Metazoa > Arthropoda > Insecta > Hymenoptera > Torymidae > Torymus > Torymus auratus. The sequence goes on along the minus strand of UXGD01004264.1, from coordinate 1,255 downwards.
GTCCATTTTTCCCATGTTAAATTTCAAGAAAAATGAAATGCAGCAAAAATTGTGCTCCTAAAAAAAATTTGTTGACTGTTTTCTATATATAAAAGAAATAACTTTGACCAATTACTTGTACAAAAAAGTCAGACACAAATAAATTTTGTGTTCACTTAGTTATATGTGCCGCCGAGAATTGCCCATATCAGAAACTATGACGTCAGAAAATTTAAGAATGACACGACAAAAGCAATAAAATAACCGGCCTCTAATCAACAGATAATTTTATCACAGTACAATGAAACAAAACATGTTTGAGGAAACTAAATGATGATGAATTGGTATTATATAATACCATAGTTTTATTTATTTTCACCATACTCTGGCCGAAAGTACCACTTCTGCTCAAAAACACGTATGTGGTATTTTCGGCCCGGGTATGGTAAAAATAGTCTACGCAACACGGGGGTTAAAAGTTGGCCAGACCAGAGCACGAAATTACCACCCGAGCCGAAGGCGAGTTACAGAATAATATACTATTACATTTATACTTCATTCAAAGACTCAATAAAACGGTTTATTTGAATATACGATTTTACTAGAAATGAATTAGTTTTATATATATAAATATATAGAAAATTAATATTATTTTTTAACTTCTTTGGAATATTTAGTTTCAGTGAAAAAAAAATTAATTTCTTGTGTTTAAATAATTTAATGATATCAATCTTATATTATGAAAACATCGCAATAATTTTAGAATTTGTGTAGGTACATTTCATTTAAATTAATTTCACGTCCAAATATAATTTTAATTAAAATGTGAAAATAAAAGATACTGCGAATGTACGAGTCGAATTTATAGAGCCTATCGGTGTATCGGTTAGACGTGTCTTTCAATTCAGTACGTAACAAGCCAACCGTGACATTGAGCCTATACGTTGGTGAACCATCTCGCTGGCGCATATGAAACTCTAGGTATATGGGTCATTTGCAAAAAAATAGCAACTAGCGTGCCCTGGGCTTGAAAAAATAGATTGACATTTTTTAAAATTAAACGATGGTTTTTTACTCTTTTCCATGTCCAAAAAAATATCTTTTAGTTTTCTTCTAATATAAAAATTATTTAATGTATACAGCTGTATTCAGCTGCCTCTTACAAAAAAAGACACTTCTGTATTATATTTTATTTGAACATTTTTAAATATTCATAATAAAATCATTATGTACCATTATTGTACATACTAATCAATTCATTTTATCAATTACTTTT
>UXGD01004263.1:0-17645 GCA_900474315.1 Torymus auratus | reverse complement strand
AAAAAGAAATAGTACAGAGGTAGAACAACAGTTGATTCGAAAGCTGAGCTTCAAGTCACGCTAGTATCATATACAAATAATATTCACAAACTTATTTGAAGAAAGTTTCTCTTCTAGATATTATGGAGAAAAATAATTGATATATAAAGACCATTCAACCAAATCCAATAAAAGCTCAAAAAAAAAATTTCCAAAAAAAATGTCTAGGTCAACATCTCTACCTCACCATCCTCTCTTCCCAACAATCTCAAATCCCCCGTCACAAAAATCGAAAGTGACCGAGAAAAAAACACAAACAAAGTCCCGTTCCTCCCGGCGCCCTATAGACGCGCGCGTCATCACCGTCACACTTACACACCTCCGCGCGCATCCTTGCAGCGAAGGAGAAAGCGTTCGCTGCAGTGCCGGTATAGTCTAGCGGTACCGTGAGTACGCCGATCTAGCCGGCGTTTCTGCTGCACGCACGACCGATCGCAATGTACCGCTATAAGCGGTGAAACACGCTTCCGGACGCTGCCGCCGCTGTCTCGCGCGGAGCTTCGCGGACTTTCACTCGCGGCCATCGCACTCTGCAGCTAGCTCGGTATATGCGCTCTGCGCTCGTGTAGGTATAGAGAGTATAAGTGAGAGATAGGCTCTGTGGGTAGAGAGAGTGAGCGGCGCGTTTTTTTCGAAGCGCACTGAAGAGCGCGGGAAGGAGAGGGTTTTTGCGTGTAGTACTGCGGCGCTTCGCGTTTTGAATGGACGATGAGTGCGCGCGTTTGTTAGGCAAGGAGTGGGAAATAGTTTAACCGAATTAAGGGGTTCGATTAGGTGATAAATGTGGCTGAAGATGGGTATAGTTTTGTTTCTTCGGTAAATAAGAAACTAATGTTTTTGAAACAAGGAATTGACATAGTGATGTTGAAAACTATTTTTGAGATTTCATTACAGTTAAACATTAAAAAATATCTTCCTTCGATATTTCTAAATGTTTTTATACAAACCCCCATTGCGGTATCCGCAAAAGCGATTATTTGTCGCTGCCACCGAAACATTCCAAACCCATTCCACACCGATTACACAAAAAACTGCAACCGACGACACATATTCTGTTTACATTCACGCTCCGCTCGCCGCTCTCTTGCACCCGTCCGTTCGCGAATTCGTCAAGTCACTGCCGCTTTTCCACACACATACATACTATCACCATCTATTAATCGGCAATTTGTTTATCTCGACGCGCGCGTGCGGCTCCTGTTCCCCCCTCGCAATACATAATGAAATGCAGTGACTTTCGATCGCTCGCGCGCCTGGTTCATTTAATTAGCCCGTAATTCAGGCGACGCAAGCAAGCGTCTTGTATACGCTCACGGCAGATTAAATCTGGAGCGACCGTGCGGGGGACGGAGCGCGAGATTTATCGAGGCTGTTTCTGCGCGACAGAGAGAGTGTGTGTGTGTGTTATTGCGCGGAAATACGTGAAATTTTCGAACGAGGGAATTTTTGGGATTCGTTGAGCGCATTGTCAGGTGTAGTATGTAATTCGGTAGAAATTTATGGCGCTACCGAATCGGTGCTTGCATGTTGCATTCTCCGAACGAGAAAAAGCGCGATCTCCTGTTTTTCAGTGCGCGCGACTGCGCCTTTACGCAACGTACGAAAGCGCTGCTGTGAGATCTTATCAAGCCATTTGTCAACGCGAAACTTATTTATTTATTTATCTCCTTATTATCGATAAACAAATCGCATTACACACACATACACTCGCGGTTCCCTTACACAACCTATATATCGACAATGCTTTCACTCGCATAACGAAGTCGCTTTTATACTGCGTGCATCTACAGCCTCTCGCTCCTTTACGCACATCGTTAACTCCTCTCGCGCTTCACAAAGCGCAGCGCGGAAAGACAAACGCACTGCGCTATACACGAGAGAGTTGAAAGGTTCCGGTGTCTTTCATTTCCCGAAGAAATACCGTGCGCATCTCAATATCAGCGCTCGAGGGAGAGAGAAAACGAGCCGCTGATAAAGCGCTCTTTATAAATATTTGCGCTCGCAAGAGTCGCGTCTTCTTTCGCTGCTGCCGCGCTTATACAAAGATGCGAAGTGTGTGAGTGCGTGTGCCTGTGTGAATCTCGGGTATATCTGAAGGAAGGGTGGTACAAGAGTGATGTGCTTCTTTGAGGTATTGGAGAGAGAGAGTTGCGAAGGGCTGTTTTTAGTTGTAATTAAATGGCGGTGCGCGTGAAGCGCAGGGATGCCCGTTGCGTGCTTTGTGTCTTTGTGGCTTTGTTGAGTCGGTGGTGTAGGGTGAAGGAAGGTGATATCTATATTATTGTAAGTTAGTTTAATGATGAGATAACGGATGCAATGTGAGGTGTTTTAGTTTAAACGATAAATAGAAAATGTTTATCAAATGAATATACGTTTAGGAAAAGATTATAATTCACCATATGAATTATACGCTTTGAAATGTAAAATTTCGCTGATTTAGCACCTTCATTATTATTATTTAATATTATAATGATACCGAAAAGAGAGATTTCACATGAAATTAGTTATGCGATTAATATATTATTATATACATTTTATTTCCCAACTATAAACTCTAATCTTTTTGCAAAAGATATACCCAACAATCCAACAATAACATTTTTGCGCAATAAAATTTTATATCCAATTGTAAAACAGGGATACTATATACAGCCCCGGCTCTCGCAGAGGGATCGCGCTATCTCGCACATTTGTGTATCTTGCAGAATACTATCCGGACTAATCCCCGTTGTCTCGCGGGCGCTCTCGCCGAAGATAACTCCGATCGTCGACTGCTTGGTCGCCTCTCTCGCTTTGTCCCTTAAGTTTCCCATTATAGCTCTCAACTGTTCTATTGAGTGCACGCGCGTACATAGTGCGCCGCGCAGCTTCCTGGTCGTGTATGCGAGAGCGATATTTGTATATGTTTCTCGACGCGAGACGCCGCCTGTTGGGAACTAATTTTGGATCCTAGGATTTTAGCTTGTGTAAGCATTGGCTATACGCGCGCGGTGCTAAAATTCCAAAAGTCGCGGATAGTGGAACGTCGAGCGTTATGTAGGAAGAAAAATATCCGGAAACTTTTGAATAACGCGATTATCCGCGTAGTGCTGGCGAGGTCGTCGAACCATTAAGAACTCCGGTGAAATCTACCGGCGCGGGGGGACTTCGACAGTTCTCTCTCGGTCTTATCACGCGGGCGGCCAGCGCTCTCGTAGTTAAATTGGCTCGGCCAACTTTGCCAGAAACTATATATAACGACGCGGACTTTTCCACAGAATAATTTTAATAAGACCCGAAGATAATGCCATCATTACTATGAATAATTTTCAAGCCGATGTGTATATAAGCTCTTGATATCGGTTAACATTAAAAAATATGAGGGTTCTGATAGTTAAGGTAAACCGTAGCTGCTTTAGAATCAATTATTCCGAGAGCATGAGCAAACACAGATCCCAGTTAACAAGAAACCCAACAATTACGCACCAAACGCCCAATTATACATTCATCCGTCCATTCAGTCCCTAAGGTTAAAACCTTCCACAACGAGCGAGGCTCAAGCCCACGCGAGTCACCTTCACTCCAATCTCTCGCTCTCCAAAACTTTCGCATCGCGATAACACCAGAGTGCGCGCGTGAAAACAATGGGCTAATTAACATGTCGAAAAATTCGACACCCATATGCCGGCGCGTGCGAACCTCCGTAACCTTAGCGTCTCATCTCGCTAAAGTTACCTATATTGCAATCAGTCATGGGAAAATAACGACTCGCGCGGACCGCGGCCGTATATGTAACACCTACATCTAGCTTGCGGGCGCAGTATATGGGCTTAGAGAGAGAGAGAGAGAGAGAGAGAGAGAGAGAGAAATCGCGGGGGCCGTGGCTGGGATATTTATATTGTTTTATCGACCGTGACACACGCCGCGCCACTCGTATCTCTATCTGGCTCTCCACTCGTGCTGCGCTCAACAATATATACAGCATGTAAGTACGCGATCTACGAGAGTTACCGTAATATCGGTGCTGGTCTGTGTTTTTTGACGTGGGTTATCACGCTGATTTGGTTGGGTTCCTTCGTTGGTCGTATTCGGAAAAGTAACTTGTTTTGTCCGGATTGAGTGTTTTGTTCAATTTTATAATTCATACGATAGGGGTAGGGCTGCACGATATAGCAAGATTAATCTTGATATTGTATTGTCTTGTCTCAATATCCAAGACAATAATCGATACAATATTTATATACAATTTTCGGTTCAAAATCAAGGTTGTGGTGTCAAGAATGTAAAGAATCTTGACATGTCTTAAAAATAACATTTTCTAATCGTAATAATTTATCGAAGTAATTATAATTAAATAAACTTCGGTAGTGGCTGACGACCATCTACTAACCAGATGTTCGAGAGATAAAGGTTGGAGGGATGATAGACGCCGCGCTCCTATTATTTTCTATTAAATTTTGGCGGACATCGCAACTCTCCTGCAACCCCCTATCGTAAGAGTGCAACGGAAGACGATGATTTTACTGTTAGATATCATTCGAATATCTCGTACTCAAAAAATAAACCTGCCGAAAATGACCCGGAAATTTCTGTCGCTGTCTCCCGGACCATTTATATAGTAACTGCTTTAGACACTTTCTGTTATGAAGAGAAGATATTTGCCTAATATCAATAAATAAGTATGCAGGTCCACAAACTGAAATATAACCCCGAGAACGCGCCTCACTCGCTGAGCAGCTGGAGGATGCATTTTTTACTCTTTCGGCAACTTCTTGGACCCGCAGCGAAAAATCTTGGCTTGTACATCTTATGTACCTGCTTGTACTCACTTTTAGTTTTATATAAAAAAGATATTTGTCTAATATTAGAAATAAATGTAGAGGTCCAGAACAAATCTCAGCAGATAAATCCACCCACTCGCTCCATCTCGCGTCCGTTCTCCAAGAGTCCAAGCCTCCAAGCGCAACCAAGAGAGAGAAGAAACCGACCAACCAGCGGCTCTCTCCTCCTATCCTTACCTTATCAGACGCGCACATAATTGCTCCCACTCCTCTTAAAGTCTCAACCTACCTCGGGGGCAGCTGGACCGTTGTTTACGTCGCACGGCGACGAGTCATATAGCGTTACAAATTACAACGGGACCTCATCGTCTTCATCCTATATCTCCCGATGACCTAACCTAGGTGCGTGTGTTGTGTGCTCGGCTACTTATAACAACTGCCTCTCCGGATGCGATGACGGGCGATGCGTTCGTCACGTGGGTCGAAGCGGCTGCTGCTCCTCCTCGGCCTCGTCCTCGTCGCCGGCGTCTACTACTACGTCGGACATGCGTCCATGGGTCTGCTGTTTAACTACCGTGATGCTAGTCATGTGCAGGCCGCGAGTAATGTCTCGTCGACGTCCACGGCTCCGGCGACCGCCCTGAGGCTGAATAATGGAAGTGCAGTTGAGCTGAAGGTCCAGGCAAAGAGGTACAATGTCTGGTGTATATTCACAAAGGTGACCAGCAATTCGCCCATGAGGAGAAAGTTCAAGGTGTTCATTAACTCGCTGCTGAGGTACTCCAGCGAACCTGTTGCCTTACATGTTATTACAGACGAGGAGAGTCAGGGCATCGCTGAGAAAGTCATCGAGTACATCAGCCTTGTAAATAAGAAGTCTGTTAAGGTGAGGAGGCTTCTCATAATTGATAATGTTGTGATACAACCAGTTTGCATAAATTAATGTTGAATCCAATTAATAAGAGTATTTATTTTGTATTATCAAGCGCAAATTAAGATTCTTGAAATCATAACATTTTTTCGAAAGCAGTAAATGGCTTCATTGCAAAAACTTTTAGTCGCTTAAAAAGTTTTACAATAACATAAACAAGAAATATAATAATAAAAGTGTACTTCAATATAACTTTTTGCCTTTTAAAGAAATTTTCTTTTACTCAACAATATATTTGAATAAGTAATAAATGAGTAACAAAGACTAGGCAATTGTATATAATATTAACAGAACAAATATTCTCTTATATGTATATACTGTAAATAATTGAAAATTAGCTATAAAATAGTAACATTTATTGTAATTTTGCAGGTGCAATATTATAACGTCCATAAGTCAGCAAAAGAGTTAGAAGATATAGTTACAGTTATGTCACCACGCTTTAGCAGTAAACCAGGAACGTATTATTCAGATGCGTTATTTTTTCTCTCACTTGGTCTGCATAAAATAGCATCTGAAGACCAAGATTTAGCTGTAATGATTGATGCCGATACCAAGTTTAGAAAAGATATTAAAGAATTGTTCAAAGAGTTTGACAATTTTGGAGACAAAGCTTTATTCGGGCTCGCTCCAGAGCTAACTCCTGTTTATAGGCATGTATTATACATTTATAGGAATAAGAATCCTAAGACAACCTTTGGAGAACCTGGTTACCTTGGTGGATTTCCTGGATACAATAGTGGAATAGTACTCTTTAATTTGAAGAGACTTAGAGAATCTTTGGAATGGGATCAGATTGTTAGTAGAGATAGTGTTGAACATTTAGTAGAAAAATATGAATTTAAGGTTTGAATTTTTAAAAACATTTTTTAGTCTTATTTTTAAGTATACTATAATTATTATAGTTAATGTTCTCATTAACAATTTTAGGGTCATCTTGGGGATCAAGATTTTTATACATTATTAGGGATGGAACGTTCAGAACTGATTCATACAATAGATTGCGGCTGGAATCGTCAGCTCTGTACCTGGTGGAGAGATCGAGGTTACGCCGATGTTTTTGCTAATTACTCGCGCTGTAACTCGGAAACGAAACTGTGGCACGGTAATTGCAATACACCGATTCCCGACAGCGGCGAGAAGTGAAAGGAAATACTTTAGACTTTTTCTCAACCTTTTACCGACCGCCGATCCAAATACAGCTTTACAAATCTCTTGTATCCGTTATCAAGTTAAATAGGAGAACTAAGTTATTAAAAAACAAAAGAATATATAAATACCTCAGTGAGAAAACTCGTAAACGTTTCTTTTGTCGTATAAGACAATTTTATAGATCTGATGATTGTTGATTTTATTGTTAGAAAGTTTGCAAATTATTGAAAATATGTTTATGAAAAATTGAAAGTCAAATTAAAAAAGTGGAATGTCTTTTAATGTAAGAGTAACCTTTATAGATCTGATTATAGTTTTATATTATTTAAAAAATTGAAAATTTGTTTGCATACCACTTTGTCATGAAAATTTTCTTTATGGCAAATGTATAAACTCTTTTTACAAATAGGTCACAATACGTAATAACAGCTTAAATAACTACGAGTTTTTTTATATATAGGAATGGAATAGAAGCTACCTAATTTAATATAAATTCTTATGGATAAATCTTCCGAAAAGAGTATATTTATAAAAACTTTATATTAGATAATTTTTATAATTTCATACCAATTAACTCATATTAAACTTCTAGGAATTCTATAATATCAAGTATAAGGAGATTTATCAGGATTACCTATATGTATTCCAAAGATAGTTCTTGAAAAATGTCTTAATTATTTTATGTACTTTAATAATGTTTAGATCTTAAAAACAGTATTGTAAACTTCATCTGCACCCAAGTGCCTTGTTTGCGAAGTATTTAGTGGGTGCTATAACGGAAAAATTCCGTCATGTGGGCGCAAAAAGCCATGTGGTTCTACTAACTGTGATTCCGAACGCAATATTTTGTCTCTTTGTATCTTAAAAATTTTTCTATTGAAAAGCGGAACTAATCGTGGTAAACCAAGAGTATTATGAAAATTTCCTATTGAATAATAGCTTTATCAACATTTTAGTATTTAGAATTCTTATAACATTTTTCCTTAGTTTATCAATAATGTTATTGTAAATCATGAGATGAGATCTTGTTATATAATGTATAAAAAAAATTTAAGATAAATATATGAGAAAGGATTGTAAAAAAAGTGTGTTATTTAATTTTTAATTAACTTTAATGAAACTTTAAGTTATAATAATATAATAACGCTTGTATAAATAGATTACAGCTTTGCCATATTATCCGATAAATTGCAGTGTGAGGAGGCAATAATTAAATACAATATTGACAGTAAAGTGTTATTTACAAAACAGCTTGCTCGAACTTTTGAAAATTTTCATTTTCAATGCCTTCTATACTTGGCCTTAAACCTAGGAAATTATCTTTACAAAATATAATAATTATTATTCTTACAATTTCATTTTCTACTGACTTCACGCACCCTACGCAGGATATATAACCATTCGCTGCGGAAATTTGGCAAAATAGTTTCAAAAACAAATATAATTAAAAAAAAAAACAACTTAATATTAACGAAGAATGGAAGAATATCCCCGAAAAAAGATAAACGATATACATGTCAATCATTTAAAGTATAAGACTGCCTTTCATCATAATGCCAGTCACGTTTCTTTCAATTTAACTCTCTTTTGCATATATATGATCAGTACAATTCTAAAGCAGCTGCTGTTCTTGACTCTTCACATTCGCTCGCTATTACATTTATATACGCATTAATTCGTTGTACAATGTATTAAAATAAGATGAGTGTTACCTTTGGTCCCGTTGATAGAATCTTACATTTTAGAATCATTGATTAGAACGTTTGTTAGTAGTATAATGTTATATAATATAAAAGTGAGCATTGCCGATGACCGACACATGACTATTTATGCGAAACATACAAGATGGCCGTCGACATTCCCAATATTTTTCATTTTTTTGTTTTTATTATATTTTTTACAAAGAAAGCAACGACAAATTTTTGGATCTCTGACTCTGTCGCGAGTTTCCCTCGCGTTTGGCTTATTATTTACAACTGCTGACGACCATCGCAAAAAGCATTCGATTTCTCTTTTTTTCCACACTCTTTCGCGAAAAGAAAAAAAACTTACACGACTAACATGCGGTAATTGAATGGAGCACCAACAAATTTTAAGCTTTTCTCTTTAAACATCTATAACGACGAATTTATCCTTCATCCCTCAAAAAAAGAAAAACCACTAACACTAATATTTACAAAAAGTAAAAATCGGGCGTTTGGCTTCTTCGCAATCTTCTTTTTTTTGTATAGATTTTTGCAGAATTTTACGAAAACAAGGACTTAACATTAATAATCAACAATGTTCTAATACACTAATATTAATAATAACCGATCGGCTCCAAACGCCCATCAACTCTCGAACAACTTAACCGTACGCTTCAACTTTTCACATGACCCTACATCTAACATTATGACTGACTGTGACAACCAGCAAACTCTTGCTGCTTCATAGACTTTCCTAAAAAGTCTCTTTGTTTCGCCTCAGGCTTTGTTCATTCACGTAAACTGTGCATCTCTTGTCGTGGAAGAACTGACCTCCAGCCTTGTAGCTCGTCGTAGTTTAATACCTCTCAGCAGACTGCAATTAAAAACATTCATAATTAATAATAGAACCGCACGTATTATTCATGCGCGCAAAGTTTCAACTATTGAAGCCATGCATTTAAATTTCAAACAAATTTCTCCCTTATTTTAGATGTGATAAGTAGGTACCATTTTTTCAAACCATTGATTCAGAATATCGCAGTAGGTATATGACTGTAATGAATGATACTCACACTCCTCAACTTTTCCCGTCCGCCAAAGTTCCTGATCGACTCCAGCAGCTGATCGCGCGGATCCGCCTGGGTCGTCAGTGGACTCAACTTTGGCCTCGCGTTCACGCTCTTGAGCGTGACTCCCGTGATAATCGGCATCGTCGGTGGCTTCGGCACCACGTACTCCTTGGCCTTCGGCGCCGCTACCGGTGGTTTCGGTACCACATTCCCGTGACCATTCGTGAACCTGAAATGTGTCTGCGGCTGTGACGACACCTTGTTGTTGTTCTCGTTCGCGTTGTTGTTATTATTGTTGTTGATACCGACGACGGAGGTGTAACGGCGTACTGGTGGTGGGGGTCCATTGGTGCGAATGTGACCAAAAGTTGTCGTACTAAGGTTTTGCTGATGCCCGTTCTCGGCGAAGCCGTTCTGCTTTGGCGTAAGGGAGTCGGGCTCAGAACGGTCGATGTACTCGGAGTGACGGTTGTGAATAAGACGCGCTGCGAGGGGTTTTGACCGTAGGCGGACCTCCGCCTGGCCGAACGCCTTCGTCAGTTCTCGGAAGTTGACCTAGAATTGATAAAGTATGATAAGTGTTGTTTTCAAAGCGATTTTCGAAGAGAGGCTTAATTTGGTAATATTCTTAAAGTGATACATTTGTTATATAACTATAATTGTATACCAAAAATGATAAAAAATAGCATTAATAAACTAATTATTAATTTAGTATTATTCTTACTTTATTTATGTATGAATGAAACGATGATTATTATATACTTCGTATTTAATTACTTTATATCATATCATCTCTTACTATAAATTAATAAATATACAGTGTACTTTCTTAGTACAAGTGAGAAACCAAATTTATAAACAATTTGGTTCTAAATAACTCACTAGACCATTACTTTCACTCTCTTCCCTCTATTAATTAAAACAAAAGGCACCAAACCCTACCGAGCTCGTATCCACGCGCGACTCGTCCTTCTCCTCCTTCTTGCCCCCATCCCCTGCGCTCTTCGAATTCACAATCGTCGGCTTCTTCCTCTCAGCCGTCAGCGCACTACCGTTGGTCATCCTCTCGCTGACCTGGTTGCCACCACCGCCACCGTTCAAGCTGACAATGGTCCTGGCGCCGGAGGCGCTGTTATTGCTGCCATTGTTTTTGCTGCCGCCGAACTTGTAATCCGTGTCGGTTTTGATCTGCACGTTGACGCAGGGCCTCTCAGACCAGCTGCCGAGGCTCACCGCTGGTGGGCCGCAGTAGGTGTATCGCTTCGCCGGCGCTTGTGGCTCCTGGCGACGGTTCGCGCGGAATTGTACCTCTGTTGTTGTTGTTGTTGGTGTCACGGGTGAGGAGTCGCGAGCGTGGTCCGACTGAGGCTCTTGCCTGAAATAATGATGATGATGGTTAGGAGGTGAGAGTGGTGAATCGGGGTTGGATTTGTGGGGTAAAGGAGAGTAGCGTTGATGTTTTGTGCACTATAGTTGGTTTTAGTTTTGTTGAGTGTGAAGATTTAATAAAATTTTACGTATTTTGAACTAATTTTAAATATACATCTTGCTTCGCCATATTAAGAAAGTAGCACAAAACTACGCAGGTTTAAGGATTTAATTGAGAGATTGAATCTTACTGTTTCTTTGTGGTAAAATTATCGTTGGCACTCTTGTAGCCATTTGATTCAGTCACTTGCGAATTTTTCAATTTCGGTAAAATACTCTTCAGTACCTAAAATAAAACAATAATCAAACATTACATATCTAAAAAACTACAATATTGCCAGAACAATTAAAAAAAATAATTTCTAAATATATCTGTACCTGCAAGGACTGTAATTGTTTCTCTTCCGTGGGCTCCTTTTGATTCCTTAAAATGTTATCCCTCCACTGAGAGAACTTCTCCTTATGCCTCGGCATATCATCGTTCGTGCTCGAATTCACATTAGCCAGACTCGTGTATTTCCGAGACGAATCGTTGGTATCGTAATCGAGTCGCTCATCGTACTTATCGTCTCTGCTCTTCTCGATCTCGTTAGCTCTATTCTGAAACTTCTCGTTGCTCGATAAAACAATGTAGCTCTTCGATCTGTTGATTTGCACTGTTGATTTATCACGTAAAATATCGTTTCTGTCACCTGATAAACAAAGCCAACAATTAATTCCTAATTTTAGCTATTCTTATTATTGATTTTACAGCGTATACTTTAGGCATAGAAAAACATAAAAAGTAATCAACTACTGTTATTTTTAACATTACAATAAAATACAATTGTAATTCGTATAATCAAATATAGATTAAAATAACCCGAAAACTCACCAAACTGGGCTCTATCATCGACTAGAGTCATCGCCACCCTCTCCATGCTCTGTGCATTCTTGAGGAACCCACCCTTCATCCTCTCCTCAGCGTAATCCGCCGCCATGCTCCTACCCCTCTGCAAAGTAGCAAAGGTGTTCAACACCCTGTTCTCGTTCTGCTGCTGGTCGTGATCCATCTGCTCGAATATATCCAGGCTCTTCTGCCTGGAGTACGTAGTAATCGTGAAGTTCGATAAATTATTCTCAGCAGGCGCGATTTTCGGCGCGTACGAATCGTCCTTGACGACGGCTGGCTCAACGATAGGTCTGTTGCTGTTGATCTTAGTCTCGAGCTCCGAGATGACTTCAGCTTTCTTCAGCTCGGCTTCTTCGTGGGAGAGCTGAGGAGTTATAGGTTTCGGTGGTTTCGGAGCGCAGAAATCGACCGAGTCGACGGTAGCGGGTTCGACTATCGTGCGCTCGATCAGAGGTTTCGACGGTTTGGGTGCTGGAGTGGACTCCTTTTGGGGCTCGGTTATCGGTGGTACTGGGTGGTGGATTTCGGCCTCGATGGAGATTGGCGCCTTGATGGGTTCGACTGTAAATGTAAAAAGAGGAGTTACTGCCAAATAAACACTTCAAGTTTGAATTTTCCTACTTTACAGTATAGGAACAGACTATTTTTTATGAAAAAAGAATATATTTAAAATAAATTTGTATTTGTAATTTTAACCATGACATAATTTATATAGATCTTAATGATTGGAAAGCGCACAATGCCTTGAAAATCACGAATTTTTTTTTTAATAAGATATATTACGAAACCGATTATAATTTCCATATAATTTTTAATTCAAAGTTCAAGCAGGAAGTTGAAAATACAAATTAAATAAATTTGCATTGTACTTTAGTCGCTAATGTGATGTTAATTCATAATATTTATTATCATCGATATTGTCGAGCTAAATACAAAAGAATATTTAGGTATAATAATTTTTTTTAAATTGAGAACCGTACCTTTAACATATAAAAATTCATACACCTTTCCCCAAACAAAGAACAAGCCATTATACAAAAAAAAAAAAATTCCTCCACAAACCTGTAGCCTGCTCCTTAACAGCTTCCTCGTGCTTCCTAGTAGCAAGCTCTTCCACGGGTTCGTTATCGTCGCGGAAAGCGCTTGGCGGTGCTGGTATTTGGTACTCCCAGTCGCCGATAGACAGGTCCTCGCCGCTGGCCGACACGTAGTCGCTCGTGTCCTGCTGCGAGCCGAGAGTCGCGTTCCCGTCGCTCACTACCGCCGCGCTCGTGCTTTCTAAAACGTTTAGTCCGCGGCCTCATGAATATGCAAAGGTGAGGCGAGCGCTATATGCGTATATGGCCGAGCTCGCGCGCGATTTGACAAAATTCGGATGAGCGTGATTCAAGGTGTATGTGTGGGTGGAGATTTGTTTTTGTCGATGAATTGGCGATTTTTAGGCGAGGCGTAATTGGCGTGGAGGAGGTTTTGGATGTATGTACTGTTAGGAGGTGAGGTTCTTTTGTTTTTTTGCGGGTGGATTAATTTGCATGGGAATTTAGTTCAAAGGTGCCGGTTGTGGCGGAATAGGATTTGGTTTAATTGAGGTTTATTGATGTTGTTGTTTGTTATTAATGTTTTATTGATTGTGTTTGGGAGAGGGAAAAGATGTTTTTTCGGAAGGAAAAGTTACTTTTCAAGGATTATGCCAAAATGAAATTTAAATTGTAAGATGGTTGAGAACTGGTTTTAAATGGAAGACAAAGGGATTAAAAAATATTTTTGAATTCTCGAGTGAGCGATATTTTAAAAGAATTTGTAAAGAATTTAATAAAATTATTATAATATTTGGTTTAATATTGTTAATATGGGTGAAATTCGTATTTGACTTTAGGAAAATTGGAAGCTTTATAACTAAAAGTTAAAACTATCGCTTCAAAAGTAGGTGTAAGAAATAGCTTTTATACGAAGTTACTAATGTTGATAAAATAAAGCAACCAAACTTTTTTTCTCATTTTAATAGAAAAAATATAAAATCGTACACGGAAACAGAAAGGTTTTATAAATGTTTTTCTCCGATTAAGTATTGACCAATAACTGAATTTTCAAAATCGCTCAAAACTCAATTTTAAAATTGAAATAATTAAATGTGTAGAGAATTTTATAGCTCACCTTGTTTAAATTGGAATTTTTTTGTTTTTTCTTGTTATTAAAAAAAAACAACGATATTTTTGTATAAAAAATTATTTTGAAAATTCAGTCAATCGGCCGATACTTGCGAAAAATATTTATACAACATATCAGCCTCCAGGCCCTCAATTGTTACAATTCCTCAATATATTGTAATCACCAATCACCGCAAAATTCAAATACCGTCCCAGCCAATCCCCCGGCATTCTTCTACAACAAACTTGAAAATCTAGACCAACAATTCACCGCGAGACCCCCTAATTTCCACTCACCTTTTCCGTTCAGCTCCACTGGCACACTACTCTCCTCTCCAACAGCAGCGCCGCTTAACTCGTTCTCGAAGCCTTTCGGCGGCTCGGCTGTGACTGACTGCCGTCCGGCGGTTTTCGTCGCCGCCGCGAAGTCCGGCGCCTCGAGACTGTCTTCGGGCGTAGGCGGCGGCGAGGGTGGCGTCGTCGGGCCGCGTGACGACAGTGCGTCCGAGACCTTCTGCAGGAGAATGTCCGTGTCCGTCGGCGGCGCTTTGCCTATGCGTGCATTATAGAGATTTATATTTGCTGGAGGTCGGGAGTGTTTGGTGATGATGATGCGTGTGGTGTGGGTGATGGTGTGAGAGGTCGAGTGTGACTTGGAGAAATTAATTGTTTTATGGGTGGAATGTGGTTTTTTTTGATTGGTAAGAAAATTTTGTTTGACAAAATTATATGTAAAATTTTTTTTTTATACTTTATAGTTATTCTAGTGGAAAAACATGTGTTTACTCTTTTATTGTATAAGTATTTTTCTCACGTTTGCTCCAACTTTTTTAGCTACTCTTTTGTACAGATTAGAATAGCTATAAAATTAGCGACAAATGGGTGAAAAATCGTTTTATACAGAGAATAGAAAAATTAGTGATTTCTACTAGATTATAATATATAGAATCATTAATGATATCCAAATTAATTCATGATTTTACAAGATCAAATTACAAACAATTAATTTTGGTGATAGTTGATGTATTTTTTTTATCAAGCAATTTAAAAGCAACACGGGTTTATTCAACTCTGTTAATATTTTAGTTTTTAAATTACTCAATAACATTGATGTTGTGAATGAACATTTAGTGAATATTTTTAGTATAACATTATCTTAAGTTGTCTCAAAATTATCCTTTATGCAAATGCATGAGATTCATTTATCTTTATGCTTAAACCTAGGGGAGAAAGTCGTCAGTATTGGAAATACTTATAAATATAACAGGCGTCTTTTTCCGTAAGATCTATTTTTAGTTTATTAAAATCACATGTATCCTTGATAAACATAAGTATCACTTTTACTTTAGTCTTAAACATACATATTCTTATCATCTACGGTAAATCCTAAGAATATAACCGTTAATAAGTTCGTGAATATTCAAACCACAATCTGTACAAATGTTTGATTAATTAAAAGTAGGTAATAAGAAAATATTTTATTTAAAAAAAAAAGAACCATCACCAAAAGTTAGTAAAGTGCTGAAATTAAAAAAGAAAACGTGTTTTTATAAATTTAAATTAAAAATCCAAATCCAATCCAATACCAGCGATTTTTCCCATATCAGTTATATATACATTGGTAAAAAAAAAAATTGTTTGAAAAAAGAAATCAACTGTGTAAAAATCTTTGTACATGTGAATAAATTACGTAAATAAAAGTAGTTCAAGGAGATTCGTAAAAAGTGCAGTAAGATCATGCAGTTGGCGCTAGTGCTGACAACGTTTAAACCTTGCGATCCTCAAAAAATACTAAAAATCTACACTGTACCAAAATAATATTTATAAAAATGTGAATAGGAGTGAAATGAAGTGAACGCTGCATCGAAGCATTAAATTTCAATTTTAAATGCGACTTTTATTTTACAAATATTACTGTAAACTTGTTATTTTATTGTTAAAGTTAACGCAAGCGTACATAAGTTTTCTATTTCATTCGAAAAACTGTTCTTTTTTCCGCAACATAAAAATATAATTTATGTTCATATATTTAGTGCAAACTACCATGACAGACAGATGATAACGTAACCGCCTATGCACTGAAAAGAACCCAAGAAAATTTGCTTATCTATGTTCTAAGCAAATTTTTCTTTTGAACGCAAGTAGTGTAAATCAAACGGTTACCTTGACTGTATATCTAAACCTCTTTCGTTTCGCACGTATCGATAAAGTAAAATTTGCTTAAACACCATTACCAATCCGTTTCATTCACCCTCCTCATATATCACACACCCCAAATCACCCCATCTTCTCACCGAACCCAAACCTAATCCTCCGATGCAGCGAATATGGGATATATGACACACTTGTGTGCAGCGTTAAAAAAAAGCAGCGCGCATCAAATAATGGACATGCACCTTCTCCCAGACTCATAGCGGCTTCGATGCGCCTTGTCGCCGCCTCGCCGAGGTTCGGATTGAGGGCGTAGGCGATCGCGGCTCCAATATTCGAGGTCAGATGCCTGTTGCCGTGTTTCTCCGGTGTGCCCACCTCGAAGTGGCCCATCTCCGACTGGCTGCGGGCGACTTTACCTCTACGTTTCGGGGCCAGAGTTGGCGTCGAGCTGTCTTCCTTGCCGAAATCGCTGTCGGTGTACGACTCTAGGTGGTCACATTTCGGGATCGTCGAAATGACAGCGCAGAATGCTGCTGAAGCTACCGTGTGTTTCGCACTGTCCTCGTCGTTGTTAGGTGGAGGAGTAGCAGGAGGGGTGATAGTTTCCGGGGGAGAATTGTAACGGTCATCTTTGGGTTCTTCGACGTGGACGTCGACGTCCGACACGGCTACTATCACGTCTGATTTTATCGTTTCCGTTGACTCAACAGAATCCTTCCTCTTGACTTCCTCGTCCCTCTCCATTGCCCTCAGTATATCATGCTGTGCGAACGCTTGGCTATCCCTCCTTATACCCAGTCCACTCTCGCTCCTCAGCGACATCGAGTCGTCGTCTCCATGGCCTTTAGCCGCCTCGACGATACTGTCGATCGCCAGGGCGATCTCTTCCCTCTCGTCCTCGGTGAGACTGGGCAGACCGAAGCTCGCGACGTCGGAGACCGCGGGACTGGAGCAAGCTACTACTCTACAGAACTCGAACTGAGACGACGGCGATGACGCGTCTAGGGTGCTCGTTGAGGAGAGCGAGGGCGACGGGGATGCCGGGGCTCGCAGCATCTTGCGCGGTCGAGGTACTGGCGGCGTCGGAGTGTCTACGTTGAGGGGGCAGCGGGTCGTTTTAGGGGTCCAAGTGCAGATAGATATGTACATAGAAAGGTGGGGTGGAATGCGCCGACACCGGGGTTGTATAAGCGGGGGGTTTTTGTTACGGATCAGGGATGAACGTTTTTTTTTGTTTGTTTCAGTTTTAAAATATAAATTTTTTAAATTGCTAAACGGGGAATTTATCCCGTGATTCTTAGCTTAGAATTTCACTATTTTTCTACTACATTTAAACGTTAGATGAATTTAAAATATTTATGGTAGAGAGGTTCGTTCATCCCTGACC
>UXGD01004262.1:0-17645 GCA_900474315.1 Torymus auratus | reverse complement strand
CGGACATTTTCTAAAAATAGTGTATTTCGATTCCAAATTTGCTAAACAACATTCTTAACACATTATCTCATAAACTTATTTTTTACTATCACAAAGCTTCCTCTAGGAGGAAGCAATTTTTTATGATTTTCTTCTTGTTTTATAAATATTCATCATTTCAGTTTCCGGGAAAATACTTTTACGATAATTACGCGTTTTATATCTCAATTGTTGTTTTAGCACATCATCTATCTCGTTATTTTAACTTTAACATTTTCAACTACAATATTCTGTACAAATGAAATATTTCACAGTGTTTTTAACTTTTCAATTTACAATTTTCAAGCTGCATTGATGAATCTACAATTAACGTTTATATTTCGCAATATTTCGCCAACAAACATAGAAAACATCCCGTGTTTATTCTTTTTCCTCTTTTTTTTTAATTACTCAATTATATCCATTCGCGAAACGATGCGCGATAGCAAAAAATCGTACCGGAACAGCCCCCCTCTTATCTCGCAAATGAATATTTTATAAGAAAAAGTCAGTCCACCGGCGCTAATTTCAAACTGCGCCTTATCTCGTCTTAAAACGCAAACACTGTACGCTAATTGCGCACGGTCGCAAAGAAAACAGGAGAAAAGATAAGGCGCGTGCACGCGGCCGCTCGGGAAGGGGGAATCTGATTCGGAAGCGTCGCGCGAGGGGGCCGGGGGAGAGAGCAAACAAGGAGCGGAAGGTATTACGGGAAGCGTATCTGCGAGAGAGGTGCGATGTAGCGAGAGCATCGATGTGTCGGGACCTCCGCTGAGCGCGCGCGCGCACCTCGTCTTTTTGCCGTGCCCGTTAACCGGAAGTGTACGACTGTGTCTGAGATCCTCGTTTCCCGTGGCATGGGACGACGACGTCGACGACGGCGAACGCGCCGGGTATATATATAGTGGAGCGGAGTCTCGAGTGGTTGTACCGCCGTTAGCCGTGCGCCTCACGTCCTTTTCCAATCTTATTCCCGTTTTCACTTTTCTTTTCTTTCCTTTTTACCTCGTCTTCGCTTGTTAATCCGGATTTTTTTCTTTTCCCGCTCATAATTTAATATTGTTTGGTCTTTTCTTCTTCAAACACAGAGGGTTCCGGTAATTTGTTAGTTTTCCTAGTATCAAACAAGGAAACTCGTACAAAATGAGTTATATAATTCTGAAATTGAATTATAAAATGAAAAATATGTTGGCACAACTCAATGTTTCATAAACATTTTTTACTTAGAATTCTTAGCAAGTCTGCCTGTATGTAAAATACTTCAATCTCCTCTACGAGTGACGTATACGGCACGATAATTACAATATTTACATCTCCTCTCTTCTCTCTAAAACAAGATCTACGGAAAAATGCTGGAAAAACAAAACACAACCTCGCGGGAGGCGAGAAACACAGGGTTTTAGAACCGGATTCACCGGGACACACACTCTTATTATCCAGCGAGCGCGCGCTTGCCGTCAGGCTCATTGTTTCCCCGGCTCGCGCCACTTCCGTCTTCCTGGTCTGCCCACCGGCGTAACACCCTCGCAGCGGCGGCGACGACGGCGGCCCACGCGAGCTCTGTGCCATCCTTCCGGCTCTCTCGCGAGGAGGCCGTTTAATTGCCCCCCGCACGACCCCCACAGTGGAGGCGCGAGGCAGAAAGTCGCGTCATGCTGGAGAACGCGGGAAAATTATCGCACGCCAACTCGTGAGCAGTGAGGAGGGGGGGAGCTCGTTGCGCGAGCTTTTTACCTTGATTCCTTGAAATTGATTGCGAGTGAGCGAGGCGTGAGCCGCTCTAGTAGCGGACGGGGTTAATTAGACGTGAAAGGGGAAATCATTGTTATTAAGGAGAGTAGAGCTGATTTGAACAGCTTTTATTCAGATTCTAAGTATTTTAACGTTGTAATTTGGTAAATGATTCGTTTTATTAATTTGATGGAGTCGGGCAGTTTTGAGAAGTACTGTAAGTACTGGGCTGTTTTATCGTGCGAAAAAAAGGATTTAGAGGATGTATATAACAATAAAATTATATACCTATGAATTCATATAAAAATTTAATTATAAATAAGTAAATCGTGTAACATGTACTTGATATTAATTAACCTAATTTCATTTTAATAATACATGAACAATTAAAAGAGAGCTTTTTAATAAAAAAATTGTTATTGGCATGTAGAGTGAATAACCAATTTTACAATTTCCGCGATACCCTTCTCTATTTCGTCACTATTTTAATTAACTTTGAATGCAGCCAACCAAAGTCTCCAATAACAAAAACGTGATATAAACCGTACGGTGCACAAAGAGGTGTTAATAAATCCCACAGGGAGAAAAAATGCGAATGATAAAATTCATAGTGACTTGACAGCGAGATATTACTTTTCCAAGATTGATATTCAATATATCTCACAGGGTTACCAATTTTTTCATCAATCTCTGCATTTTACCTCGACATTTTTGCATTAATCTCTATCTCATATGCAGTAGGTTCTTTATTAATTTTTCACTTTCCATAAAAAGCTTTTAAAACATTGTTAAAGACCTAGGAAAAAAATTTAATAAAGATTTTCATAAAATTCCAATTTATAGTTATAAATATTAATAAAGCTAAGTAAAAGTGGCCTCTACGAGATAAAAATGTATTTAACTCTGGATCAATTTCACTTTCAAACGCAATAAATTACTTCCCCAGCCGGGCGGACATGACTCCCGAAAGTCCTAATTGAAATCGGCCATGGGCCACCTCACGTCCCCAATTTTCGCCTCTAATTCACGCGCAAAAAGGCCAAGAGAGAAAGAGGGAAGTACTACCATCTCCTCTCACCCCCCTCATAGACTCGCAGCGACTCCACTTACTCGCTTACTTCCAGGCCCGTATATACGGCAAAAAGGTGGTACGCTCTCTCTCGCTTAATCTCGTTTCCGGGGCACACTCGCTCGCCTTCTCACCTTCACCGGATTATCCGCGTAAAATGCTCGTGCTCATGCGCACGCCTACATAAGGCCATCTCTCTGCACACACACACCGCACTCCGGCGGCCGGAGGGCAAAGGTCGCCTGTCCCCCGGACCTTAAACTCTTTTAACTCTCCTCCGGGGCACAAGCGTAAACTGATTAGCGCGGGCCAAGCTGTCCTCTCCTCTCGATGCAAAACGAATTAAGTAGGGAGTAGGAAAGCCCCTACCACTCCCTCTCTCTTCGATTTCACGGTAAATTCGCGTCGACAGTAGTGGCAGCAGCAGCAGCAGAAGCTTCCGGGTACGATCTCGTGTGTGGCACAGGCGCGCGTCTCGACATGGAAACCGCGGCCAATTGCTTAATTGCCGCGAGCGAGCGAGAGAGAGAGAGAAAGCGGTCCCGTGTAATCAGGATGCCGTCGTTTAGCTGCATTTAGAACAACGACGGCGACGACGCACCTACGCTAATTCCATTGGCGAGGCTGCGCAGAGCTGCGCGCCGCGCTTCTCCCTTAATTCCCTCCCCCGCGACTCGTTGTCGTCGACGTCTTCTCATTAATCTAATCGCGCAGGCGTGCGCGCGCGGAAAAAGGGAATACGCGGGGCGCATGGAGACTTACGGAGGGCGGCGCGGAGGAGAGAATGAGAGAGATTATAAGCCGCGTGATTCGACTCTGACCCGTGACTCGTCCGTACGGAAGTATCCCTTTGTCTCTTGCCTGGCTTGCAATTTGCGAGAGAGCTAGTGTGTGTACGTATGTATGATCGGACGTGGGTGGTGCACACTCAACTTGTTGAGTAAGATAAACGTCGGGAATTCCGAGTTTCGAATGATTTTCGTTGCACGAAAGAGAAGAGAGGAAGGAGCGAGCTGTGCTATTGTGCGCCTGCCTAGCCGAGTCTCGCGCTAAATTGCCACTTTGGGCTATCGATGACAAAGCGCCTATTGTTTGGAAATGGAAGGTTTTTTTTGGTGCTGTATACACAGAATGATTTTTAATACTTGGAAACATTTGTTTAGCGGAGAATCACCACATTGTTCTAGTCTGAGAAAAATAAATTTATCGTTGGCTCTTCAATAATACATTCGACACCGATCGTTAGAGGCACAGATGTAACTATAGCTTTCTCTGAATCACCCGAACAATGATTTTCAAACTTTTCATGTACAAACCCACAAAATCATTATTGTTTTTTATGTGATCTGATGACTAATTTATTCATTTCTTTTTTGTTTCAGGTGAGTTATCGTTTACGTATACATATACATATTTGTATGCCTGTGAAAGATTAGGATTATGTAAGTAAAGGGTTTTTGTATCTCATATTATTGGAAAGAAATTCTCATTTAAAATAGTAACAATAATTCGCGCTACCCGCTTCGTAGAATGATAAATTAAAATACAAGAAAGGTTTAAGACAAATGGAGTAAAGTCTATTTTGCGGAGAAAATCGTCAGCTCGTAAGTAAGCGCGGCCACCGTGACTCGGCAAACTTATGGCAATCGCGGTTCCTTGTTAGCGAGCCAGTTGTTTTTTCCTTTTATTTCCGAGCTTTTCGCCTCTCTCTCTCTCTCTCTCTCTCTCTCTCTCTCTCTCTCTCTCTCTCGTTTTGCGGCGTTTTTTCAAGGCAACGCGGATTTGTGGCCTTAATGCGATGGCATTAAGGGATTATGCCACCGCTGTTTGGAGAGTCCGTATTTCAAAGCGCTAATTGCCGTTCAATTGTAATTACCGCAAGCTCCGCACCGGCCAGCGAAAATTTTTGTACGTCTTCAATTAGCGCGCAAGACTTACAACAGTACGATGCTTATAAACGCGCATAAAAATATTTCTCTTTCCTAATTAATATTATAGAAACACTTTTTAAATTATTTACTGTTTGAAATATTCTTAAATTTAAGAAACTTTTAAGCTACACATACATTAGGTTTAAAATAAAAACAATAAAATTTCGGCACAAGTATAAATAAATGCCAAATTTGAAATTTGATTTTTCCCGCCATGTATGTGCCGCCATCCAGAGTCTAGGTCGCATGCCGCCCTGTTACCTCACCACCCCCTCCCTGTTACCTCACGTATACCTAAGTAAGTCGGCCTGAGGGAATATAGGAGTATCAACTACCGAAGTTTATTGAGTTAATAAAGTCATAAATATTGCATCGATTATTGTCTTGAATATTGAGGCGAGACATTACAATATGAAGATTAATTTTGCGATTCGTGCAGCCGTATATACGTTTATAAAAATTTTGCATGATATATAGGCACAACAAGATAATTAATTACTACGGTACACGTCCTGGTTTATAATTTACATAATGAAATATAATTTGTTTCGACTTAACTTTATTCTAATCGTCAGTAAAAAAACTTAGTTTAAATAACGAATCTTGCAACGCCTCTCGCATTCTAATTATTCCCGTCGTTACTACATTAAACTATTAACATAAATTAGAATAAAAATGTTCACACAGTAAACGGCATGATGAAAAATACACACACTTGATCACCCCGATTAAACGGTTAAACTGTTCAGCCCGCGAAAATTACCAACGATAAGCCGAGTGTCATTCATTAAACCCTCGTTCCTCGAAAATGACGGGGGCGCGGCGGCGACCGAAATTAAATAATCTATCTCGTGACAAACGCGCTCGCTAACGTTCTCCTAAAAGCCGCGACAGCGAGCGCGAAAAGCGAATATAAGCGCGAAAACGCGCGCGTTTCGTCACCATTTACGACACCATAGATTACCGGCGAGCATATTTCACGCGTGCGCTTTCGGGGAAATAACGCGAGCGCGCACGAGAACAACCGGCGATATTTCACCGCGCGGCAAATCATACAAAAAGCCCCGTTAATTTTCGCGGCGCTCGCGCTAACTTAAAAAGCAGTTGCTGCTGCGTGCGAGGAAAAACGAGCGGAAGAAGAGCGCTAGAAGTAGTAGTAGGTAGTCGTCGGCAAAAATTGCCGGCGACACGCGCGCGTAACAAGCGGCGACGCGTATACAGGGGCGCCGAGAGAGAGGGACAATAATTTCCCAAAGCGCGCAAACGGGCTCCGCTCGCTTATTTCGGCCGGAGCACGCCGAGGAATTGCATTATTTTGCGACTTACTGCGCGCCTGTACTTAAAGTGGTGGCGACGAGGAGAGAGAGGGAGTAGTGTGCGAGGAGGAGGTGGAGAACGGGAATGAAAGAGAACAGCTCGTTGGAGCCGGCGCGACTGGGTTCTTAGCGCACAGGGGGCGGGAGGGGATTGTTATTGCGGAAAAATGTGTCTCGGTTTTCGGTTGCTTTTCCTTTCTTGGCAACTGAACGGACACGCTTGTTCCGGCTTAGCTTGCTTATGTTTCATAAAATTGTTTGTGTTTCGCAGTCTGGAATTATGAATTATTTCGTGTTTAGCGAAAATTGCAGTATTCTAAGTTATAGTTACGGACATATTTAAGGCTATAGATAAAATTCATATAGGCAGTCGAAGGCTTAAAGTAAAAATAGGCGTTGGCAATTAGATGTATAGGGTTTCAGTGACTGCATAAAATATTTTCTAGAGTGCTTTTGATTTGTGAATCCACATAAATAAAAGTAAAATTATAACTTTAATTATAAGGTTTATCAAATTTTGTTTATTGTGACATCCTTACAAGTTGTTTCATTGTATTATTTTTCTTCATTTTAAATTAGCGTATAAGGTCATCAGAGTTAATTGAAATTGACAGTGGTAAAAAAGAGCAAAAAAAGGGACACTTGGTTTTACATTCATAACCTAGACTTGCGAAGCGTGTCAATTATTTTTGATAGCCACTTGAACGTCTTCAATTGCTATTTAATGAAATTCGACAGAATGGCGCTTGAGATGTCATTTTTATGAGTCACTCGATGCCTGTCAATTTAGTTGTTGCTATTTATAAACGAAAAGAAACGCACTCTCTTCTGAACTCATCTTTATAAATACACTGTTTACTATTTTAGTGTCGATTGCCAGTAAGCTTTAGTAATTATACTTTTTCACGCACTTTCGATAAACGGTAATTTCACATTTTCCTTTCCAACCTCTATGTGAGTTCAATTTTGCAGAAAGCCTGAACGAAAAGTATTCAACAAGTTGCACGCTAAACGAAATGCTCCCTTCCAAACACATCTGACAAACCGTCACGCGGTATTTTCGCGCGTAACCCTGCGTACAGGTAACCAAGGTCGAATTACCACTGAATTATGCACAGCACTATGGCGAAAAAGGGTCGGACCTTTTTACTAGGCACCTTTCCTCCTCGCTCTTTTTACAATGTGCACTTTACGCCCATCAACTTATAGTTTTTTGTCGGCGTCCCTCCACGCTCGACCTCTGCCGCGTGTATTCCCCTCAGCTCGCGGCAGCGGCGGCACGGCAACGTAATCGCAATCCGGGCGTAAATGCAAGCGTATATAGCGCGTGGTACGCCCCTCGATACTCTCGCGGCGCGCTCGACAAAAGCACTTTGAGAGAGCGACACTGCGCCGAAATTCTCGGGTGCCAAAGCCAGGCCCTCGCCATCGCCGTCGGTGTCGAGTGTAAGGATGAAAGGAAGACTTTTTTTCTCATGGAAATTCAAAAGCCAGACCCTTTAACGCTAATTGTCCCAACTAACTTCTGATAATTGGAAAATTAATTAGATGAATTATGATGTACAAAGAGTGTCATTGATGCTTTTGCCTGTATATAGTGAAGAAAACTTTAAAGTTTTTAAAATGTTATAGAGTTTCATAAATCTTATAAAGCTGGCATTTGCGAGTTTAACACAATGCATTTCACGTTATTAATAATTAGAAACTGCGTAATTACAAACGTTAATCAAGCATGATTTTACTTTAACAAACTGAAGCAATTTAAAGTTGAATGTGGCAATAATTTTCCGGTCCACCGTTTCATAATGTTTATTCAAATGAATTACCATCGTAACGTGTTATAATTCTCGGGCGATGTATCCATTAACGAAATTCATCCACGATATGCGAAAACTCGGCAAACAATAGCCGAAGCTCACGTTGCGCACACATAGTCACGGGCTCGCGAACAATCACGCGCATAACGTCAAAAACCGGCGCGGAGGCGTTTTATCATTCACCATACGCGGCCATTACGCCGATTGAAATCTCATCCCCCTCGTGTGCGCGGCGCAGCCCTTTCCGCGCGCATATCTCGCAATTTGCTTAACGAACGAGCAACGGCAGCAGCGGCCAGAGTGTAAACAATCGCCGCGACGTGTACGCGTCCATTATTGCAGCGGCAATCGCGTAAATTTCGCTAGTAGGAGGCGCGCCGAGTCGTCAATTAATAAAAGCCTTGGCGATCAATCAGTCGCGCGCGCTCGACGCCGCAGTAGCTGTGGAGCTATATACCTCGATTAATCGATCATCATATCCGCGCCACGTGCGCCGATATATATATACGCTATAGGCGAGAGCGTAGGCGACGTCGTGCCGCGCAGGACTGGCTACTGCGGATTGCCAATCCCTGCGAGAACTCGGCGTTGATTTGAAAATTATCGGTTTGCCGAGTTGATCGGACGCCGACGTTGTTTGATATTGCGGAATGATGGATTTCTGATCTGCGAGGCGGGGAGACGCCCGATTGGTCAAGTTTTATGTACCTAACGAGCTATGCGTCTTAACGTACGTTTCCCGTCTATTTTCCGAGCAAAGAATGTCAAGCGCGCCCCTGGATAACAAAGAAATTTAACTTTCTTTATTAAAATGCATTAAAGATGATCTGTCTTTGAAAAGTTGTGTACTTCTTATATAGCAAGCAAGCTTGTTATATCTAACTTCGTTAGCTCTCCGCGTGTTCTTTTAAGTTTTCCAAACTTTCTATTGAGTTGGAAAACTTAAAATTTGAGGGTATCAAGTAACCTGTAAAACGAAGTATCGTTACTAGACTTTATAGGATCTGCATACTCTGTAAGGTGATTAACAGAAATTTTAATGATTCTTCTTATTTCCTTCGAAATGTTTATACCATGAGTAAATACGTCATACTTTGAGAGAAATATCAAGGGAGAAGTCCCGAAGAGAAATATGCAATTGACTTCCGAATTATTACCGATCAACTGCATTACACGAACCGTAATAACATTTCGAAAAACCATTTCCCTCTCGTTCGATTGAGCTCGAAAAGAACATTTCTCTCGGAGAATAAACTCCTCAAGCGCAATTCCTCGGAATATTACCTAAAAATTTCCCGTTTCCACGATCGCGTGCTCGTACCTCATTTCAATATCGAATCGAAAACTTGGCAGGCTTCTCCGTCGCCGCCGTCGTCTCGCCGCTACTGCCGCGCGTTCCGCCAACCCGATCAAAAAGCCATTTGTCTCTGTGTGCCACTCCTCCTTAGTCCTCGCTTACACGCTTATAGAGGCGTACGTATATATACATATACGTGTAACGCGTAAACGTTTTGATTCGGGCGCATTGACGCGCGCACGTGGCGCTGACGGAAATTCGCAAGCGAACGAGCAAACAGTTTCCGGAATTACTCCGGAATCGCTGTGTATTTCTCGTCCCGCAGGTGCCGGGAACGGCCCTGTTATATACCCCTCTCTCCCTCTCGGCAAAAGCGAAAGTCTGTATAAAGCGAGAGACGGCGTGTGACAAACTATACACACGCGCGCGCGCGCAAGCTGCAGAGAGGCAGTCGGTTGCGAAATAGCGTGCGATGTCTCTGACTTGGCGCAGCCGCTCGTAGTGTGGATCAAAAGTTCCCTTTGACGGGCTAATGCTGCGCGCTCGTTATTTCCGAAAAACTCATTTTCCACCCGGGCTTTGGTTACCCCTCTTCCTATTCCCTTGATCCAACGTCCAATCTGCTTTGCCAACTTTTTACCCGCTAAATGTTCGATCGGCGGGCTACGGTAAATAACTACCAACTTTCAGATCTAAATCCGCGAAAATTTGTGTTTTCCGCTAATGAATGCCCGCTAATTCCGAAGGGAATGGTAAACAAGTTATATCGGCGTTGTAAGCGGGAGTGTGCTGTAGTTTCAAAACGATTTTAATCAAATAGAAAATTTAACCCGCTTTTCCACAGCGGTAACGGAAATCAATACATTGGCTCGGGTCACAAACGAGTTAAAAACAAATTTCGTAGTGACATCAACCTCCAACTTCCCTTTTAATATTTCATCGCAACTTCGCTATATATTTAATTACGCGATCCACATTTCAGCAGATTCCCCGGGATCCAAGTATATGCAGAGATAATTCGCTTTTCTCTAGAATCAATAATAACTGCACATTCTCGTACAAAGTGTCATTGCACTCTATCCCACGAGAATATATCTTTGAACTTTGCATAAGCTGCTTCTATACTCGAGCGTATACAATTACTTTCCTTTTTACAAAATAAATACGCGAGACACTTTTAAAAGACTGACGGCGGGGGATAATCTGAAAGCCCGTCGTCTCTTTCTCTTTTTATTATCGTGCGGGCAATATAAAATCGCGAAAGCTGCCACTAAATCTCCAATCTCACCCATAGGACGGCCGCGCGCGACGGGCACTTGCGCCGGGCAGCGCAGACACTCTCGAGGCTCGGGGCGGCCGATTAAGAAAATACGACCGTAAACCGAGGCGCAAAAAACGAGAGCGCAAAGAGGAGACCGAATCAACGGGGGTTTTATCAGTCTTACATCCCGGGCGCAGAGAGAGAGAAAGGGAGAAAAAGAAAATAAGAGAACGCGAGAGATCTCGAATGGCCGACAGCCGATCGCCCGGTAATCGGATATCGGCCGTGCGGATATCGGCTCTGCGCGTCCAATATCTCTCTCTCTCCCTCCCACTCTCCGCTCGCCGGGACCTTCGAGGGGGAGGTTGGGTAGTCGAACGCCACTAATTGCCGACGTCTCGGGGCTGTAAACTGCTTTATTTCGACGGGCGAGTGAACACTTTCTCTCCACCCTCTCTCTCTTTCTTTCGATACTCATCGAGAGCTTTCGCTCTCTTCTCTCCGGATAAGAGCGAAAGAGAGCGAGCGAACGAACGAGAGTTATGTCGCTGTCGCGAGCAGACCCTGTGCCGAAAGAAGACACAGAAAGAGAGAAAGAAAGAGAGCTGCACCGACGAGAAATCGAATTTATAGAAAGAGAGAAAGGATAAAGAGGGGAGAGCGGTATGATATTCTGCGAGTGGCAGGAGGGACAAAGCTGCCGCGGACTTTTCTTCCCGATGTCCGCCTCTGGTTGTTCGAGAAACACACCAATTTAAGACGAGAAGGAGCTTGCGGACGGGATCGCTATTGATCGGCCGCGAGAGCTGCGCGCGCGGTGGGCGCGAGCTAAATTATTCATCCGCGAAACAGAAATAGAGAGAGAGACGACGACGCGGTGGCGGCGGTGGTCGGCCTGTGGCGGCGGTGGCCAGACCGACACAGGACGTTTAGGCGATGCATAATACCTGTCATAATTAATTTCGCGGGGCCCGCGCTCTCCTCGAATTTCGGCTGTTAATGCATTGCGTTTTGTTAATGATGATATATTTGCCGGTAGGTAAAGGATGAAAGGATGTGGTTGCTTTTCACGCGGATGTTCAGCTATAACGAGATTACAACAATTTGCAGTTCTCTCGTGAGCCATCATGGGTTTACTGTTTTTGCGGCTCTTTAACTTTGTCATTCAAACATATTTTGACAAAGTTAGGAAAAGCGATGGTAATCAAGTTTTTTATGGTCTTTGAGACAAACGAACATCTTGTTTCCGTTGATCCTGACAAAGGATAAGATAAAAAAAACAATCTAACAGTACATATTGTTTTTTGAACAGTACAAATTGTTCATTGAAGAGTAGAACTGTTCCTAGTCCTGTACACGTTTTGAGAAGAGTGATAAAAATAATAATCAAAATGAATTATGTAATAATACTTAGAACACATATGAGCCTTAAAATAGGATAAATTCGATCGAATAATGACCCATTTGTCAAGCAGCGTATACAAAAAGGTTGTAATGAACACGATCCCTAAACAAAGACCATCGATACCTATAATAATGATGCTAATAATAGAAAAAGCATAAACTTTTAAGAAAACCAAAAACATGTTGGTACCGACCATGGCACTCTACTTAAAATGGTAAGGAAGCCTATAGAATTAGGACTGAATTGCAAGGTTGGGAATGCTTTTCCTTCTAGTCGAATAATAAAGATCACAATCGTTTTCAAAATCAATTTGAAACAGAAAATAGTTCACGATGCTAAACCAAAACCAAGAGATATGGTTGAACTGGTAGCAGACGAAGATTTATCAGAACAAAGATTGCTATATTTCCACAGCTATATTGCATACTTATCAAAGACGCACTCATAAACATTCTCGTCCGTAGATTGTTATAAATAGCCTGGCGGATTGCAATAACATTCCCTCTTCCTTTCTTTCTGCCTCCCAATGATTTTTGCTATTCGTAACGACAGTCACAAAAGGCCCTTTAATCTTCCACTAAATCTCATCCGTAATCAAGTCTATTGACCACACGGGCTGCAGCCATCAAGCAACACGTCAAGCCGCGCGTACGCGCGCTAGCCCGCGCGCAATCAATCCATGCAAAGCGTCCATCCAGTCCACTAACGAGGAAGTTCGAAGGGCAAACACCTTGTCCACATGGCGCGTAGGCGTCTATGTACGCGGTATATACCTGCGGACAATCCAGAGCGCGCATCGCAAACACGCGCGCGTACGCCTAGTTACACATACCACGCGTGCTCAACCCCTCGGGGCTATCTTACGTCCCCCCCGTATAAGCGCGTCTTATTGCCACGCGCGCGAATACGATTCATTTCGCCGTAATGACGCTCTAAATCACAACGCGCATATGCGCCGCGGTTCAATGCGCCGGTATTGTTGATTTACACCGTTATTATAATATAATTACGGCCGCGCGCTGCGAGCATAAACGTCGCGGGCGTCGCGCTTATTATGTATAACGCTCGCAACGTGAGAGAGAATTTTTGCGAGAGCGTCGCGTGAATTATGGCGCACCAGCTCGCTCCTCTACGAGGCCTTGAGAAGTGCTTATTACGCTTTACGACGCTCCGTATACAGTTCCACACCCCTCAATGATGCTCAACTTTCGAGCTTTCGCGTTCCGATACGTCCCACGCGCTCGTTTTCGAAGAGAGAGAGTGTGTGTATGTATTATACTCGAACTCTCGAGATTTTCGTGCAGTCGCTAAAAGTCGTTAAAGTACACACGGGCGTGCACGAATCTCTTTTTCCTTCACTCTCCTCACGTTTCTCCGCGAAAATCGACCTCTTCGATGCTACGACGGGATAAACACGATCGTTCGCTGCCACTGTATACACGGCGCGAGCCGGCTTCACGGTGTGTATATCCGGTGAAAATTTACGAGCACTTTTCTCGAATCTTCCGGACCGCTCTCGCCTCATGCTTCGAAGATTTTAAGCGACTGCTATTGCGCTAGAGAGAGCGAACGATAAGGCGGGCCATTTTTGGGCGGGGCTGGATTCTCGCATCGCTGACTCGGAATTTCGCGAAAACAGGACCGCGCTGTCGTGGAATATATATGCGCCTGGAATTCATTAGAGGCGAGTGTGTTTGAGGTAAAGTAATTATAATATTTCGGTATTCTGCGAATATCATATATGTATAATGAATGTGGTAGATAAATGGTCATACGAGAATATACATTGATGGATTCGGACTAATCCGCATGTGAAACTAATTAAAGGGCAGTATGGGTAATGGTTATTCTCTGTATTAATCTCAAAAGCAATTCAGTTAAGCGGGTGATTGTTATAGAGAATTTGCAAGTGACGATCTGAATTTGTATTCATGTAACAATCAATGGCCAACTCAATTCCAATATATATAGTCAACTCTCATTTGTAGATGAATGTCATTTATATATACAATACGGAAATTAGATTGTAATCCTTTGATACGGAATTATAATCTCTAAAACGTATATCCTGCATTACTTGGATTGTTAGTGATGTACGTTCAAAAGCTGCTGCTCTACAGCAATATATACTAACAACGCGACCAATTATTTGTCGCCCTTGTTAGTGTCTACACAAAATATAAGACCGATGTATCTGTGTGTGCCAGTTATCTAAAGTTGTTAAAAGAAAAAGAAGAATATCAAGTTTTTAAAAAGATATTGTTTTGAAATAATGGAAATTAATTCTACCTTTTTATAACAATTCATATAGCATCATTATAAGAATGTTACAGTAATCTAAAAAAGTATCTTCTTTTTTAAAAAACCAAAAATTCTTTTTTTTTTATTTTTTATAAACTTATTACAAAATGATGTAAATGAATTACCGTATTTTTTAAATTTAATCAACGTGTATAAGTATATAATATTGTTTTTATTACATGTTTGCCGTATATAAAGATCAAAAATGTTGGAAAACCATATTATAAAAGAAATATATCTAAACTAATAACGCCATCAATGCCCACACCTTAATCTTGGCCTTCGCCTATACAAGGCGCTTCTTTCCGGGCCCGAGCCAAAAACAAAACTGCCACAACGGATCAAACAGTTTGCGATTCGCCGCACACCGAGCGCGTTGCACGCGGGCTCTCGCGTTACCCCGTATCATAATCGCGCGACTGCCTGCTCGCGCGGTTCCCCAGCCAGGGCGGGAGAGCGCCCGCCATATAGAATTACGAGCGAAGTGTACAAACGGCGAGCCCACCCGAAAGCGGTTTTCTACACAAATGGTGTCCCGGCGACGACGCGCTCTCGTGTTTCTCTCTCCGCGCGCGCGCGCCTTATCGCGATAGGTAAAACAGTCGCTAATTGGGAGTCGCCTCGCAACGGGCGCGCGCACCCCTTTTGAAGGCGAGGGGGCCGACGATTAATTTCCGGGGCTGACCCCCCGGGGAAGATGCGCAAGTCGAGGTAAAACGTATCGCTTTACGCCGAATGGTCCTAGGACTACGATGCGTATAGAGCAGTAGTAGAGCCCTTTCGGGCTGTTATAGGTTTATGGGGTTTACAGTCCGACCCTTTGAACGCGCAAGGTAAAAGCGTAGTTTGCGCGAGCGGTGTATCATTTGTAAGGTCGTTCGAAGTTGGCAATTTAGAGGGCTGTGAGCGATAGTTAAATTGATGTGACTGCATTCGAATCAAAGTTTATGCCATAAATATATATGTATCGATATATCTTACGGTATAAACTTTAAAGGTTTTACAATACATTTGATTTATTCACGTTATAGAATAAAAGTACAAGTATATTTCTCAGATCCAACATAATATTTTGCTGAAACACCATTCCAAACACATATTTTTAAAGGGAAATATATCACATATTTTCGCAAAGATATTTTCTCGCCGCGGCGTCTCGCGATCTGCAAAATGAAACTTATTTTCTCCGCGTACTCTCTTTCTGTCTCCATCGCAGCGAGCACCGGCTAAACAAATTCTGCCAACGCAAACATAATTCCGCGAGAAAATTTAAAGCGAAGCGACAGTCGAGAGGAACGCGCGAGGCAACGCTGCACTGTACTCTATATACCCGGACGCGCTTTCTCAGCCTTAACTGCACGTATATAGGTACGCCTCTCTCCGTATTAGCCTCAAAGGCAAACAGGCTGGGACGTCGCCGATTCCATTGCGCGCGTGCCACCACTGGAGTGCAAGTGCGGCCCCTCGGTGTATATACGTATATACGAACGCACTCGAGTTTCGAATTTCCCGCTCTCTCCGAGCGCGCTATATATACCTACCTACGGTGAGATGTTAGGCTACCAGCGAGCTCGTGATCTTCTGGAGAGGATCATCCGGGCTATCAATTAGCGCCGATGGCCTGGCCGATCGCACAGGTGTACGCTTAATAGCGAGCTAAGTCCCGGCCGCGGAGTATGCGGCTTGCTAAGCTTAATTGTTGTTAATGCAATACCCGGAAGTAAACCTATATAGGTAAAAGTATGTAACAGTGTGTAAATTTGCAATAAAAATTTATGACAATTAAATCATTCGTTTGAAATGTTTAATGTATCTATATTTAAAAAAAAGCTTTTATTTTACAATTGCATAATCAGATAAAAGTTTAGCTTTATATACAATATAATTTCATACTACAAAGATTATTCTGATCAGCAGCTTATTTTGTCTTCATATCTTTTATCGATCGCATCTCGAAACATATATATGCAAAGAGGCGGCATCCTCTGAATACCACTGTGCGCTTGCGCACAACTTATTAAGCCACACTCTCGCGCGATATAAAAGAGAGTCGCATCGCAGCTATCCCCTAAGGACGACGTCGCGACGACAGGCCTGTGATATCCGATTCCCCCCGTGGCCGTCGGGCGTCCGCCCAGGTAGTAAATCGAAATTCGCAAAGTACAAATCACACCGGCACGCGTGCACACGCACGAGTGGCCGGCATAATTACGACGCATGAAACCCGATTACCCGCCGCCGGTCGCGCGGAGCATAAAAGAGAGCTTCATTCAGCGACGCAAGATTATCCTTAACATCATTAGTGGTTTTCCTTAATGGCTTTTATCTTCTACGCTCGCGCCTCCTTTTTTTTCTTTACTTCTTCGCTGCCTCCTTTATTTACGAGGCTCTCCTGTATGCATAGTGTTCTCTTAAGCAGAGAGGCGGGAGAGATAGGAAGATATACCTTTTAAGAGTGAAAAGGAGGAGAATTTTCTTTATGCATTATTTTGCTAAATAATGAATGTAGTTATATATACGAGAGGAAAAAAGAAATCGCCAATTACTCCATTGTGCGCGCTGCGTTATAGCCGAGGCGAATGAGCGTATGAGTTATTGCCCCCCTGCCCGTCATGCGTGAATTATAATTTAGTGGGAGGATATGCAGTTTTCCTAATACATAAATTATTATTTTCATGCTCGAGATAATATTCCATAACCATATGATTAATACACTTGCTTTAAAACTATTCTCACTGTGAAGAAAAGTATAATTATGATAAATTTTCTAATCTATATATACTTACTACTGAGACGTGCATTCTTAAAATAGAGAAAAGAAGACAATGCACGCGCGAAAGCTCTATAAAAGACAGATCTATGAATTGACTTATCCAGCTCTGTCCCCGTCCCACTGAATAATTCACGCGCAAGAGTAGCTCCCGTAATAAGAACGAATTACTCCAGCAGCTCCGGCGCTCGCCTCTGGATCCAGCCTCCTATATATAGCTACCCGGCGAGTCCCGTGTGCGTATACAGCGGTAAGCGAACGGTTTATTACATAGCTTGCGCGAATCGGATTCTCATGCTACGTGGATCATCGGCAGTATAACAAAGAAAAATCGAAAGAACGGGTATCGAAAAGCGATAGTATAGGGGCGCATATTTGTTTATTAGAGTGAAATAAACTACATAAATATTCACACGTGCAGTGAGTTTGTTTATATGTCAAACTCGTTGAACGTAAACAAAAATATTTACTTCCATTGTTTAACATACCGGCATTACAAATTGCGAATCAGTATTTTTTTTATTGAAATTGTTTTTATTTTTACACGCGGACGCCAAAAGTTAGATTTGCATTGAACCTGATGTTAATAACAGATATCATTTTATTAAATCACAATAAAAGACTCTGTTAATTAGGGCTGCACGAGAGCGAGACAATATTTCTGTAATTATTGTCTCGCTCTTGCAAATTCTTGAAAATTTCTCTCTTGTCTTGGTCTTTTCAGTCAAT
>UXGD01004261.1:0-17653 GCA_900474315.1 Torymus auratus | reverse complement strand
TCATTATTTTATTATAATAATATTTTTTATCATTTTTTTAGGTAATTTTGGCCAGAAAGGCCTATAGGTGTAAGACCTCCTTAAAGCCTTTTCTATCTATTTTAAAATAATTTTTGTGCATTTCGAAAATTAAATAACTTGGATATATTGGGATATATACATTACCCATTGGCAAAAACGCTGAGACACTACTGGTATCTTTTTTAGGCTCAAAACCCTTCTTTAAAGTTTCAACAAATCGGTGACCCAAAGGCCATAGACTCACCTAGTTAGTCTCAGCGACAAATTACGGCTGCGTCTACATCTTATAATATGCACTCGGAGTATGCAGTTTCTGCGTACGCAGATGTAGACGCAGTTTTCATAGGGCTGCGCGTCTATAGCCCTCCGTTTCTGCGACTCATCTGCGTCAGTTTGAATATTACAGCATTTTACTAATACGTTAATTCTTTTATAAAAAACTGCTAGGATACGCGAAATCAGTGAGAGAGCTAAACGCTGCTATACATTAAAGCCAGCACAAACGGCAATCGTATAGGAGACGTTGAGCGCTCTGAGTGGCCCTATTATACTTTATTCCTCATAGAGAGACGCAAGCACCGTAGGCGTACAATTTCGCGCAAACACACAAATACGCACGTGCAAAATACGAGCGGCTGTGGATCTAAAGCTATACGACGATACTCGTACACAAACGCGTAAACACGCACGGCACGTGCATATAAATACAGATCCCTACAGCTACCCGGGCTCTCATCACGCTATTACTTTTCACGCGTCCTCTACTTGTCATCAAACGATTACAAACGAAATCTTCTCAAATTTGCCAATCTCACACCGCTCTGTTCCTCTTTTGTCATATGCAGACCGACACAGCACAATGGAAGAAGCCGGACTACGAGCCGACGGCGTCGGAGCCGCTGGTCGAGGACGACGAGGCGCACGTGAGCGAGACACATCTCGACGACGAGGACGACGACGAGGCTGAGGTGAGCGACAGCAGCTCCAAGTCTAGCATAGACGAG
Source organism: Torymus auratus (assembly GCA_900474315.1). Classification (NCBI taxonomy): domain Eukaryota; kingdom Metazoa; phylum Arthropoda; class Insecta; order Hymenoptera; family Torymidae; genus Torymus; species Torymus auratus. The sequence goes on along the minus strand of UXGD01004261.1, from coordinate 16,628 downwards.
GCTGCGACACAGCAACCACGGCAGCAGCTGGACCAACAAAGACAACAGTCGCAGCAGCAGACGACGACGTCGAGCAAGTGCCAGAAGGTCGGCAAGAGGAAGCTGTCGTTAGATAGCCTGTCGTCAGATGTCGCCAGGTTGAAGAAGGTCACTATGCGGACGCTGTCCGTCGGCACGCCCAGGGAACTCGCACAGGCAAACGGTCATGATAGGAGTGACGCAGTTGCGGAGAAGGCTGATGATGGTGACGCGGTAAGTTTCAGAGAGATTGGAGAAGTTTTTTTTCTTTTTTTGCATTTTAAGCGTAATAAAATCCGATAATAACATTTCTATTCTATTAATAGTTTAAAAAAAAAATTAGGTATTTTGCACATGCCACTTATGTAGGCGTAACATAAACTTCTTAGGCTTGACGTAGAAAATAGTATGCGCATCGCGTGCACACCGTGGTGGTGTGTTGGTCACCTACTTTCAGCACCTTTGCAATTTTAACGAAATGCTTAAAATTCATATTGCATTATTAGATGCTAAGGCAGAGTTAATAATAATTATTTTTCTTGGAATTTAATATTTTATGTGAAATGCACCTTTCAGTGTGCGTCATTTTATGGTCTTATTTTCATGTTTACAACTGGCCTCTGAAACAGTTTACTACAATTTTTCGTGCCCATGTGAACTCTGAAAGTTCTGGAATGCTGGAACTATCAAAACGACGACATTTCGATAAATTGAACTTTTAAAACCGTAGATATTAAATAACTATTGTTTAAACAAATTATGAACGTCTCGAGTTATCTAAAATTTGATCATGGAAATCGATTCTACAAAATTTTTCGCGTAAAATCAATCCTCTTGGACAAATTTTCGTTAGCAATTATTGTTTGAACGAATTGCGAAAAATAAACTTTATGATTTTGAGCTTAATTTATTGTAATGTTGCGTTTTTAATAGTTACGAGCGTTCCAGAACTTCCAGTTTTTGCATGTGCAATACTTGGCTAATAAATAACTTATATTACATCAATATTTTTATTACACAAATATCATTAAAAGTGTTTAGTGCAAAAAAAGCTTCTATCGATCATTTTTTTTTATTTTATTACTACCTACAAACATTCTACTGCTCGTACAGCGCAAATGACATCGTTGATAAAGTCATCAAGAATTTAGCAAATACAATAACCGATACATGTATAATATAATACATTATTATATATAAAAACAATCGGGGATTATTTTCGTACGCGTGAGCGGCTCGCGAAATTGATTTCAATTTACATGGGAATAAATGAAGTCGTGAAAGCGCTCGAAATCGCGTATCAAAGGCCATTCATGCTTTATAATGTACATTCGCACGCTCGCCTCGCTCACATACACAGCTCTGCGGCACTGGCTCGTTGCGGTTTAATACGGGAATCGTGACAGGCCGATGCAGCGCAAACTTTTATACGAGCTCTCCTAATATCGATACAGTGAAAATATCAATTTCGTAGTATGTATATGGACTCTAGCGGTCAATAGGTTTTTCGTGCATTATTAATCCGTTAACCGGCGTTCAGATTTTACCGTGATTTGTCAGGTGATTGGTATAGAGGCATATAAACTGATTTTTTCGGATCGATTAAAAAATAAAAGAAGTTTATGGACGAGTGAAAAATGTAATGTTTTTTTTTTTTTTAAATAATTTAACAGTTTTTAAAAACTTTATAAAACGCAGTTAAAAGCATTATCGCATGCGTAAAATAATAAATATAAATATGTGACAATGATGAAGTATTCGTTTTATTAAAATACTTAATTGACAGTTTATAAAAATATTGAATGATTAAAATATATTGTATTTTATACGATAAGTAACAAAATCAACAATCGCACTGCACAATTACAGAACATAGCAGTCAAAGAAGCTTCAAATCCAACAAAGAAAAAGGCTACAAAAAAGGAGACGCAGGGTCAGAAGCGCAAGTCCGAGGGTCCTAGTTTGTCGGAGACGCCCCCGAAGAAGACGAAGGGCGGCGGTGCGTCGTCAAAACCAGTCGCCAGTGATACGTCGATAATGGAGACGATTAACAACGTGATCCAGCAGAGCCTGCAGATGTCGCAGAAGCCGGCCAAGACGAAGAAGCAGCCGAAGGCGAACAACGTGTCTGCGAAGGTCGAGAAGAAGAACAAGAAGAACAGCAACGGTAACTTGCTGTCGACGATAAAGCGCGCCTCAAAAAAGCTCGACCTCGTCAAATCGGTTGTGAGCGAGAAAATCGGTATGATTAAAAATGAGATCAAGATTAGCCAACAGAAGATCAACAAGGTGGACGCAAAGCTCAAGATGAAAGTTAAAGCGAAGAACGGCAAAGTCAAGGCCAAACTCCTCGAGGTCAAATCCAAGGTGCTCGAAACCAAGAACAATAACAACAATAAGCTCCCTGAGGTGAAGAACAATAAGGCTTTGGAGACCAAGAACAATAAGAACGCCGAGATCAAGAACAACAAGATCTTGGAAACGAAAACGAAGGTTCCGGAGCCCAAAACCCCGGAGCCTAAAGCCCCGGAAACCAAAGCCGCCGCCAAGCCCATCGAGCCGAAGACCAAGCTGCATGGCAAGAAGAACCAGGAGCCAAAGGAACCTAAGGACACGAAGGAGCCGAAGGAAGTGAAGGAGCCCAAAGAGACGAAAGCCAATGTCGTTGTCATTCCCGTGAAAGAAGTCAAAGCGATAAAAGTCAAAGACGCCAAGAAGGGCGGCAAAGTCGCGATAATGCTTCACGAGGGGAACACCAAGTGTAAGAAGAAAGGCAAGGGCCCGAAAAAGTCAGCGGGGAGGCGGGACAGTATCATATGCAAGCAGCAGCTCGAAGAGCAACAGAGCCGCGAGATCGCCAGCAAGTGCCTGAGCATGTCCAGGAGGCCATTCCTTAAGCCCAAGTGGAGCAACGGCTGGAGCTGGGAAGGCGAGGCGTTCGAGGCCAAAGTTTACCTCACGGTGAGTCTTTTCTTATCAGTTTGATTCCCGTTTAACATGTTTTGCTCTATTTTTCTTTTATTTAGTTATGAAAAGTAGATAGAAAATATAAAATATTGCTAAAATTGTATTTCTTATGTCTTGAAGAGTATATACCCGTCTGAAGACTTGCCTTTCGTATTTGTTTTCTAAAAGTAACTGAATTTGACTCAATTTGGTCATTCCATGTAACATTAACTTTACTAAAATTTAATCTTAATTAGATACACCTGTTGTACTTTTATAACTGATTGGTCCTATGTCCAAGAACTATAGTAATTATCGGAAATCAAAATAATGTCCACGTTCGAAAATAAGTTTTAACATTATTTTGTTTCTAAAATGTATTGTTTACGACCTATGAAATAGAAAGTAACCAAGATATTATATTTATACAATGAATTATAATAAATTGGATGCAATTTGAGAAAGAATAAATACAATACTTATTTTTAAAATATTTAGTTTAAAAAATATAAATACTGCGCTTTATCGTAGAAGTCTTAAACACTTTTATAATAATGTACATAAACAAACATAACTAATTTCATATTCATACGAGTTTTTCACAATAAAAATAAATTACTTGTACGAATGTGTTAATATCAATTTAATTTATTTGAAAATCGTTGAAACAACAGATTTATTTATGAAAGTAATTTTTAAAATTAATGCTTACTCCTGAATCGGACTAAATTTACGTTTAACTAAAGCTGCACATTATGAATTTTAACGAATGATGGACAAAAAAGCGTTTGCATTCATTTTAACAGATTTACGTAAGGATCTCACAGCTATAACTAATAATCTCTTTTTTAGAATGAGGAGTCAGCTATCCGACGCTGTTACGTCAGCATGAGGCACGAGAGTGGGGACGTTCTTCGACCAAGAGACTGCGTCTTATTGAAAAGTGGCCCGAGAAAGGCCGATTTACCTTTCGTAGCAAAAATCGCCGCGCTCTGGGAAAATCCAGATGATGGTAAATTATTACACTGCACAATTGTTTTATAAATTTTAGCTTAGGTATAAATTTCATGTTAAAGTTGGCTGAATAGATTTATTCTTTTAACTCTACTACAATAGTACTTAGTAGTTTTTCGTAGTAAAATTATCAATATTGGTGGTTTGAATTCCTATTGACTTTCTGTCAAATCGCTTTTTCTTCGACGATTTTGTTCAATAAAAGATATTGTAGAATGATCTGCTTTCTAACTAAAAATGATAATATCAATTTTTTTGTTATAATGCAAGTCATAATCCATTTTACTAATAGATTTTTCTTTTTCATTAACTAGGTGAAATGATGTTTTCACTACTCTGGTACTACAGACCAGAGCATACCGAGCAGGGTCGTACCGAGTATGACACCGATGACGAGGTATTTGCCTCCCGGCATCGAGATGCCAATAGTGTGGCTTGTATCGAGGACAAGTGTTATATCCTCACCTTTAATGAATATGGCCGGTAAGTTTAACTTTATACATACAATCAGCTTTCTCGTTTTGTTTATAATTAATACTTTTTTATGGTTCATTTTATTTTGTGTACTTTTATAAATTATGATAAAACTTAGGCTTTCATTGTAATTTAAAGTGATTATAAAAAACTTCTTTTCAAAATAAAATAATAATCAAAGATTAGAATTAGAATATTTTAAATTTATTTAATATTTAATTCATTCTAACCAATAACAATCTCTCATTTTAGGTATCGCAAGAATGTCCGTAGGATCGAAGAAGGCCTCGAGAATCCCAGTCTCATCGTACCCCCGGGTGAAAGCTATCCCCGTCAGGCTTGTCAGCCTCCCATTCCTGTGCCCCAGGATATGGTCTTATTCTGCCGACGGGTCTACGACTACCGTGGTAAGAAGCTCGTCAAGAATCCTGGATGACTCGACGGGCTCTAAGAAAAAAAACTAAAGCACCTACCTAACTTGTAGGTAAGAGCCGCAAAAAGATAGCAACATCGAGCTGCTACAGAAGCTGCTCAGGGGCGAGAGGGTATCCGATGATGAAGAAATGAAGAGATGAAGAATAACAAATAAATCAGCGTTGTATGTTTTTGTCTGCGAGCGATTCGCCGACAAGAAATAAGTTTTAAGCGAGAAAAAAGAACATTGCGTATGATATTCGTACCGATATGTATATCAAGTGTGTCGCTGAACTAAAAAGAAGCCGAGGAGCATAAAAGTGCGCGCTCCCGGTGGATTTGACAATTTTATAGATAAAAAATGATAAAAAATACGTGAAATAAGAAAAATAACGATATTTTTTGCGAGATAGTCTTTACACGCATTACGAGAGAAGGAGATGGGAAAAGTTAAAACGGAGATGAAGGGGGAATATTTTTCAACTAGCGATTTAGTGTAGAATGTCACAATTCGCGACGGAGATTTTAATGAAAAAACAGCCAAGGGCATTGACCACTTTAGTGAAGAGGGATACCTTATTGTAAACTCGTGCGGGGATACTACTGGAGAAATTAGTGTTGGTAATGTGAAAATGCATTTTCCGACTCCCAAGAGGCAGTTCGCACTAGCGATCATGATTTTTCATCTTTTGTTTTTTTTTCTTATGCTTTTTTACGCTCGATTTTTGTTTTTTTTTCGTAGAAGAGAGAACCATACGAAATTCAGTCACAAAGTTACTTTTTACGATTTATGATTATTTATAATTTATTACAAATCTTCCTTGCTTTTATATTTTTTGGGAATATTTTGTTTTAATAGATTTATCAATGCAACTAATGAAATAAAGAATACTTTTAAGTATTCAGTTTAATCTAATTATTGTAGCCGAATCAAATTTTTACGTATTGCTGAACTTTATTTTCAGTATTTCTGAATATGAATTACTTGCTGGTCAATTTAATTATAAATACTAAGTATTTAAAAGTAAATGGGATGTACGCTTACCGATTATTTTTAATCGATCATATCTTTTTAAATTGCTTGTTTGAGTTTTTATTAATTATCATAGTTACGTTCATTATAACATGATTATAAAAAGAATGATTTATCTTTTGAATAACAATATTTTACAATATTTAATAAAAACTGTGAATTAGTTTCATGAGTAATGAAATAATTTGATATATTACCAACAAAAATAAATTTTTATTTTGCATGTTTTGAGTCATCGAGATGATTTTTTTTTTTATGACAAATGATTCTCTCTTCTAAAGGCCTCTTAAATCTCTAATATTTAGGCGATTATACTATGCGTAAACTTTACGAATTATTGCGGTTGTAAATGTTTTGCTGAATAATGTTTAACGACGAAGAATTAATCAATGTTTTAGTATTGAAAAAGCGTTAATGCAATATAACGCTGTAAATGCGATGACTACAAAAAAGCGAATTTTTTGTTTCATCCAATGCACGAATACTTGTTATAATTATAATATATACTCGATGACATAACGCATAATTATTTGAAATATCAACTAATATTTTAAATATGAAATTGCGACTATTACGAACTATTGCTATAATATGGTTATTATACTTTTTACTAGTTATATTCCATTAAAATTCCAAGCGCTTAGGAGAAAGTCGTTGATTTTGAATATTTACAATAGAAAATGCTGAGTGGCGGGTGTTTTGTTAGAAATTATATTATTTAAAATTAATATATTTCTTATTATCATTATTATTAATATTATTATTCTATTGTATTATTTAATATCTAATATATTGGATCTACTCTGATAAGTTATTATTTTCGAAGTGCGAAAGAGTGAGAGCAAATGAAGTTAAGAAATGCGTGGCAACATAGCAAAGTTGGAGCAAAGTGACAAATGCTAAAAATAATTGAAGAAGAATGAAAATATTATGTTCTGAAAAAAAGTCACATGTATGTATCGAATCTTTTTAAACATCCACCCATAATCAAGACCAAGTAGTTTCTTAGCCAATTTCCTTTTTTATACTAAAGAAAACAAAAATTCGTATACAACGTTTCCTCCTTTCTTTCGATCAAACATACTACTATAACATTGTACGCGAGCAAACATTTTCTACTTCTCAAAATATGGACCTCAGTCGCCATTGTTTTCTCTGTGGGAGAGAATAAGCGATTATGAAATAAATTATTAAAACTGAGACACGTTTCTGTGACGGGTTGAGATGGGAACAGTGCACACTTATAAGAGAAAAAGAAAGAAGCATATCCTCCATTCGTCTTTTTTGCGTATAGTCCACGAAATTCTCACGGTCGAAGGCGGAGAGATTATAATGTATCCAGAAACGAGTTTTGTTTTTCGTGTCTAGAGGGAAAGCAGATACGTAAGGAAAGTTTGTTGGCATTAATCAAAAGAGTTAAAGGTATTAGGAGGAAAAAAAAGTGTAGCGCGAAATGTATGGAATAAAATTGGTTGAAAAAGTGTAGGGAAGAATTTAAGGTGCAGTTGCTGTAAACGATTTTAACTAATAAATGATTCATTTTCATTCGATGATAAAAGTTGAAAAAAGTAAAAGTCCGACGGTTCTGCGTAGCGAATAGGCACGAGAGATCATTTTTTTTCTCGATGCATAACCATAGGCTGCCGATGAACTATTGTGGTTCATCAAGTTAAAACTAAAGACGATCGACGAATTGGAATTACTTGGAAAGCAGAAACTCTAGAATCCTACATCTTTTATGACAGCATGTAATTTTTATGTGTATTTAATGCTTATATGTATATAATTATATATTAATTATCATTTACTGTCATAATCAGGGGGTGAGAAGATAAAGTTTCTTGATTGCGTAATTATAAATTTTAATTTGATCACTTACATTAGTACCGTATCAAATAATTCATAAAAATGGTATTTAGTTTATGAACAAATGTATGAAAGAGCTTCCTTTTTACACTTGAAAAACTGTGTTCTTTAAGTTATTTTATAATATTATTTCCACCTTTTATGCATTGATTTCAAGTATTTCCAAATCAAGATTCATTTTTTAGTAGAAGTCAAATTGTACGCATAAAGAACCCTGATCATAATATTATTGTGTACTGACAGTACAACATTAGGTTCATTAATTTTTACCATTATAATTAATATATATAATTATATATAATTATTGAATAAATGTAAATATTATATGTGTGGTTGAATAAAAATAAAAAAATTGTTTAAATAAATGACTTCTTTGAGTTTTCTTTATTTTTTTTTTTTGCAGACAAAAATTAGAAACAGTGACCTACTCTGTAGCATGACGTTTTAAGAGTTTCTCGTCTTGGCCAAGAGTTCATCGACATAGACAGTGATACAAACTAATGAAAAAAAAAATATATATATATATAAAATGAGAATGAAACCTTAGCTAATGAAACATTTTTCGATATTTTTGCCTGTGATGTGAAATGCGATGTGTAACCGTGCACTTATCCAAGCAACTCACGACGTTTCGTTAACGAATCGGTCGGCTTGAACATTTTCCAAAACGTCGCGTTATTTCATTGAACATTTAAAAACTTAACTAGGGAGAGAGACGAAAAAGTAAAACTCTGTAAAGTAGCGTTTATATCAATGTAAAAAAAAAAGTGAAAACGAACCCTCGTGCGACGAGCCGTCGGACTCGATGAGGATCAGCGAAAAATAAGAAAAAAAAGACAACTGATGAGCATACAAATACAATAAAGCTAAATGAGAAAAATGAAGATTCAGAATTATTTCTACACGAGAATTTATGACATAAGGGTATATAAAGAAAATGATATACGAATACATATGAATATATTATATATATTTAGATAACTAGATAACAAAACATATAAATATTATATATTATATTGTATAATTATATTTGGAAGGATATCGAAGGTGAGCTTTTTTGAAAAATTTCTCGAATTAATTTTTCGTTGCATTTGTACGCTTCTCTGTGTTTTAGAGCAATCGGGGCAAATTTTGATATCGGAGCTATATGTATGTATACGCGTGATAATTCTTTCCAAGCAGTAAGCGCGGCAAAGTCGACCGGAAAAAATAATTACGTGTGAGAAAAAAGATGAGAAGGCGTGTAAAGCAAAAGTGCCACAATCGTTCCTAGCAATTTTTGCCCGAATTCTCTCCGCATGCCGCTCTTTTTATGTCGCAGTATGTCATACCTCTTTGTCACAACGCGCTTGAAATGAGATATTTCAATATTTTCACGCGCAAGTGCGGGAAATAATTGAACGCGGCTCAAAATTCTGAATGAACGTTTTTGCGGTCGTTCCCGTAAAGTTGCTAAAGTTAAAACATATTTTGTTCAATAAAGAATGCCGTTGTTACCATAATCAAATGTCTCGATAGACATTAAAAAAAAAGATGATAAAATTAATTATGGTTGAGCTTCTTAGTATAACAATAAAGTTACTATTATTGCTTGATAATTTGAAGAGTAATTTTAAAATAATTCTTGGTTTTTAATACAAAACTATCAGAAATATTTTTTTGAGTAAAAAAATGTAAAAGACAATAACACAGCCTGATAAGAGTTGTCATTTCTAAGCTGATTTTTTTATTACACATACATTGGGCTTGAATAATTGGCTTATTTGATGCTTTTAATTAAATTACACAAAATAATCTAAATATACATCAGTTTATAAAAATTGCTAAAAAAGTACATTAAACTCGAAATGAAAAAGTTCGAATAAATTTTTCAATTTAAATGTATAGCACATTAGAAACATAGCACAAAACTACTAATATATAAAAACCATCATTTTTGAAAATAAATTTACAGTAAAAAAAATCATAGTTTGTATATAAACGTTGTGATAGGAGAAGAGAAACATGTAAATAACATACTTTTTTGCTTCAAATATATTGTTCGCTTTTGAAGTTTGTTTTTAATTATAGGGATAAGAAGCGACGAGCGTGAAAATCTTCATTCAGAATTTTAATACCATTAGCAGAAAGACATAGCAGGAAATGTAAAACAGTGATGAACTTTTCTTCTTTGCGAGAAACCGAGAGAATGTTCTGCGTGATGAGCAAACGAGCGTGAGAATGATTGCGATCAACGCTCTTGTCGCTCACGACAATAATTAGTACCTTTATTTATTCAGCGTTCGAGGCAACTCGCGGAAGTTACAATTGTCGCCTGGAAGTGCGAACTTTTGATATTTTTATTATTTTTAAAGCATTTTTTATCATTTTAATAATTACAAACACACATTGCTATTAAACACTTAATTATATTAACATATGAATATTTCTGTACAGTTATCTTCCATTTATTTAAAGATCCACTTGATATTTTGATAATGTATAATTATATGTAACGTTTAACGTGCGTATTATATAATAAAATAAAAGAATATTTACGGGTACTCGTTAATGTCGGAATGCGCGAGTGTGGAACGATCTGACGACTTTTTTCCGTGAAAAACTCTGTAATAATTGTTTCTTCTTTTTATCAAGAGCTTGTGTCTCTCGTACAGTAGTTCTTTATACATATGTGTGCGCTTCGTAGAGGAAAAAAAAAAATAATAAATCAATGCGAGTGCGTTTTTTCCCGGACTAACGGAAAAGACGGGCGTATAGTTAAAACTAAAAAAAGCTGCAACCTGTCGTTATGTTCATAAGAAAATTGTATTCTCGACAAAACTAACTATCTCTGGATATTCGTGGTTCTATAGGCTCTGGTTGAACAAGAGGACAAGACACACACGTGTGTGTGTGTCGAAGGAATTAAACTGCTGCAAGTGATGTGTGGTGAAGTGAGAAAAAACAATTTTCGTTTTCTCTCTGTGGTGTACATTATAAAGAAAATAAACAAACAAACAAAAAACATTAAAATGGAATGGACGTGAGTGCAGGATGAACACGAAGGGCGTGAAGGTTGAGTGAGAACGAGAAGGGAAAATAAAAACTTGTATCATTGTAAAAAGCTGCGATGGAGGCCGAAATGTTCAATAAATTCTTTGATCGAGCTCGGTGTAAAATTGATTTTATTTTTCAGAAAATCCTGGAATTCATCGATCCTTTGACTCCTATATTAATATCGCATAAAATAAAATTAAAAATGCTGCAATTCAACTATGACCAAGCTTAAAAAATCAAATTTGCATAGAAAAGTGTTTTATTTTTTATTCTTATTTTATGTATATATTCTATAATCTCCTTTTATATAAGTATCAGTAAAATTTAATATTCTTTTTATAAATTTTTTGGCAGCGTATATATTCACTAGAGAAATATTCTTCATTTAAAATAGTAATTCAAAGTTTTTGCAAATAGGCGTAACGTCAGATTTTTATTAACCTATTTCACCGTAAAAGATGACATCGATTTGCATTTTTGTAGAATAAATTTCCTATTTTTATTCCTATAAATCTTTTACAACCTTGATGTAAAATTAGACGTCGAAAGTTACGTATGGTCTGTTGGAAAAGTGAAGTATCGCATTAGGTCTAGATATCATCTGACCTGAAACAGCTGACCACTGACAATAACGCATTAGCGCTCCTGCTACCGTTAGCGCAATGTGATACTTTAGCATCTGTTTACGATATTAGCGCCATAATGTTATGCAACGCACCTGTTGTATTTTCTGATAAAATGACCTTTTACCCAATATAATAAAAGGCCGAAAATTAATTCAAAATTTGATAATTTTATTAAAAATATTTTATTTTTTAAATTAATTATTTTAGCGATACACGTTATGTTTGGATCCTCTGTTTATAGATTATTTCGATTCACTTTTATTAAAATAAATGAAGATTTATTTTTTAATACTAACGTTAATTAAAAACAAAATAATTATGCTGTTTTATTTCATTTTATTAAAAATCAGTTTAAATCACAGGGATTTCCTACCCTAAAAGTTGTTATAGCAACCATGTTAAAAGAATTTTTACTTTCACGTTAAAGTATTATAATACAAACATACCCAAACAAGAATATTTAGAACAAATCCTCAAAACGAAAACTATATGAACCACCGCCGAAAAGAATTTCAAATTACACGCGATCGTTATCGAGGCCAACTTTCATTGTGCAAACTACAAGGATCCGGTGGAGGAAAAAAATTCCCTAACCGATCGAGAGGATCGGGCGCATTCGTGCTCGCGAAATTAACGAAACCAATTACTCGGCCGTCGCGCGCGGGCTCATTTGAATAACCGATGTCACGTACTCCTTTTATTAGCCTCTCTTCCCTTCTCTCTCTTTTGCCGAGCAAAAATTACTCGCATCCAAATGCGCCGGTTCTCACGCGCGCGCGTTCGGCAAATATTCTCTTTAACCGGGGAAGAGAACACCTCGAAAATGCTAAACTGCAGAAATGCAAATGCGAGCGAGCGAGCAAAGTCGAGCGAAAAAAGGAGGAGGAAGAGGAGATAAGGAGAGAGAAGGAGAAAAGTGGGTATACTAAGGTAAGCGCGCACGAGGTGAACAAAAAAGTGGGCGCAAATCGCGAAAGGGGCTCGCGAAGGAATGTTCACGAAAATCGGTGGGTTTTTGCATGTTTTTTTTTCTTTCTGGGTTTTGTCGGCGAATGGATTATGACAGGGAATGTACTGGCAGTAGGTTCATATTTAACGAAGATAATGCGAAAAATTCTTTTATTTTTTGTGCACAGTACGGCAAATAATGATAATATTAACATAATGATATAATTATAAATGCACGAGCGGGAAACGATAATGTTTGGATAACGATAACAAGCAGTGTTATTTCAGCGTTCAATTTAATAATTTGTTTACCTGGTTAATAACATCGTGTTGATTTATTTAATGAACGTGGCTATTGCCGATAATTCGTTTGAATAGACATGTGCAGTATATAATATCATTAATCTCACAATGGAAATTTGACTATTGTAGTAAATCCAAATTAGAATATATATATGAAGAACATGCATTATCTATAATTTCTATTCTCTATTATGTGAAATGACCGTACATTCAATTCAAAGCGCACCAAATAACGTAAATTTAATTATCATATTGTCCTTCACACTTCTCTAAAAAAACATTAAAACAAAACATTCAAATGAAATTAGGAATCGAAGATTACATATAATTTTTCAATATATCTTAATGATATATTTTTAATTAATATAAAACAGACAAAAGATACATTAATCTAAATCATCACGAAAATTCCTTGTATATAAACACAGTGTCGGGTCATCAAAGTGCCAACGACATCCTGCGATTTTCTATAGCCCCATCGGGCAGACAAAGCCGTCTATATGTATCACACCTCGGCTCAAAGGAAAATCGGCACCCTTTGACCTCGATCCTCTCCACCTTTCCCAATTCTCATCCTCGCGTTACATTCAAAAAGGGGCCATCGTCCACGTGCCACAGGCACTTATCAGCTCAAACCGACGACAATACCCGAAAATTCCTAGCACACAGACCGCTATATCCAAAAGAAACAAAAGAGAGTGAGAGAAAGAATCTCCCCTTAAAGAACGCGCACTCTCTAATCTCCGGGCGCATTCATACACCTCGGGAAAGGAGAAAAAAGAAAGAAAGACATAGAGGTGGGCTTAATCCTCGGCGCGTAGACGCCAGCACGGCCGAGCGAGCGATCGGCGTGCCGCGGCCCTTAACTCGCGGCTTAAATTAATTCGATTAATGGATGCTGCCGCCTCACGCCGCCATCATGTCGTCGTCTTTGTGTCACAAAGTCAGCGCGGAAACTGCGCGCTTCCTGGGATCATGTATATACGGGACGGAGCAGCGCCGTGGTCAGTTAGTGCCGTAATTTAAAATTTTTGAGTTTCACGTAGCCCACTGCGCCTAGCGAGTATTCATCCACATCTTTATTATTTCACTTTCTTATTATTAAGTACATAGGTATATATATTTTACTGATGGAACTTTCTTTTACCTAAACTGTTTTCCCTACCTAAGCTATCCGGTAAATAAATCACATTTTAAATTACTCACTATAATACGAGATAAATAAATGATAAGATCACTTAACAAAGCCTTTAAAAGAGAATAGCAAAAAAAGGAACATACCTTACTACCACGAGTAGATCATGAAATTTTAGCGTATGTATATTGTATACGGACACACACACACACAATATTCATACACACACATAATATACACATACAAACGCGATAGTAGAATACGTATTTTTAAAAAGGTTATTGTCTCGAAAATTTTGTTCACCATTCCAAAACTTTCTCTTTGAAAAGCAGAAGTAAATATATATAAATTTACAAATCGCATATATCAAGTGAGTATTTTCATATCCCAAATCCAATCATTGATATAACGCTTGTCTTACTTCGACCCAAAACCTCCTTAAACACCCATATCGACCTTGATCTCACCTCATTAATCAATCACCCGCACTCTCTTTCTCTCTTTCCCAACTCCCGAAAAAAAAATGCCAAACCATATTACAACGGCGCGCGCGCGCAGTCGCACTCGAATTTTTACGAAAAATAATTAAACCTCCGCAGCGCGAGCAAAACGACTCTCTCTCTCTCTCTCTACCTGCGCGTATCCTCTCTCTTTCTGCTCTCCGCCAACACTCGGCACGCACACACCCTTTGTGCACCCGTCCTTCGCTCTCGCGCGCGAACGGCAGCGCGAGGAAAAAAGAGAGAAGCCGCGCGGCGGCGTTCATTCATGCGGACTTTCTGCCGCCGGCAGAAAAGGTGTTTCTCTTCCTCTCTTGCCTTCTCCTCTCCGCTCCTGATATTCTCCAGTGTCCGCGCCCGTACGAAAGAAAGAATAAGAGAGAGAGAGAGAGAGAGGGAGGCAGAGCAAGAGGAGATCCGGATTAAGATAAGGTCCTTTAATTTCGTGATCTCTCGTGCTCGCGCGGCTTTTGATTTTGGCCGTCTCTTTGTTTTGTCCGCGGGCGTTGTGATGCGGGGGAATTGAAATTGAAGGCATTTTTTTCATGTTGGAAGGGGGAGGGAAGCTGGCGTGTAGATGCGTGTGGATATATACAGATATGCGCGTGGACGTGGCAGCAAAACGGAGTAGAGTTTTGGTTTGATGAATGGCGGTTGGGGGTTTGAGTGTTGGATATTAGGTAATTTAATTAGAGTGATTGTTGTGATATCTAGGTGGTTCTATATGATAAATCGTTTAAAGATAGATCGCGTGCCAAAATAAGGATCTTATTTGGAAAAATTCCATTTTTATTGACTTTCTTGCGTCAAAACGAAATTTGCAGACAATTATTAAATTATAAAGAAGCTGTCAGTATTAGAATCGCTCTATAATCGATAAAAAATATAAACGAAGTCAATGTAGAAACCCAAATAAATTAGATAACTTTAATAATAAATGAAAGTTATGGTTTTTTCTGCATTCTTTCTTGTGCTATAAATTCACAATATTGTCGAAAATATATCTTTAAAATCTATAATTAAATGTTGGATTATTTATCTTGCAAGTATTTATGCAACAAGATACATAATAATAATCGACTGATCAAATTCTGAATGCATTTAATGAGTAAAGAAAGATAATTAGTTTAAAATACGATGTTCGTTAGTGGTAAAAATACGCGTCCTTCGGAAGCTTGAGGCAATTCAAGTTGAGTAAATTCGTAATATTACTGCTCTCGACTAAATCACCTGAAAGTAATTACGAGAAACAACCGGAATAAGTATCGTACCGTGAACAAATGTGCATACGTTGCTACGTTGGTCATCTGGAAAATCGTTTCTATGGCTTTGAATTCAAAACAGACTATAAATTTGTTATGCCTTTAAAATTCTACCCTTATATATTTTTAACTAAGGATGCATTTGAATTTTTTTTATGATTCTGTGATTCTATAGTAAAATAATAATATTATAATAAAATATTAATATTATAATAATATTTACCTTGTCATCTGACCATGAACGCTTATAGAAAGAATTTCGAATAATTACTCATACTTAAAAAGTAATACGTACCCGAATCCCACTTTTGTGTGAGAGTAAGATATAACAATATTCAATAATATAATAATATAAATAAAACGTACTCACAAATTATAAATTCTTGTTAATTTGCAAAAAGTATTAATCATATCACGAAGAGTCATTTAAAAAATGAAAATAAAAATTTCGAACAAAAACCTATAAATAAGCCGTTTGGTGAAAGTATGTACATAGAGGTGCTGAAATTAGGGGTATGGGAGTACGGACAAAATCACATATAAAATACACTCAAGCTGTCTGTAGTAAAATATATTTTGAATATTTCATAACACTCTAATCTCAAAATCACAACTTTGATATGATTTTTCGGCGCTCGTGGTATAAAATACGGTTCGAAACTACTACGCAAGTAGATCAATACTATTAAAAGGGTGGCCTGAAGAAGGGGGTCCACGTTTCAAAAGTGAAACTTTTTAGATAGTTTTTGTACATCCCCAGACTTGAACTTGCGGGGCACACTAATAAGGTAAAGTAGGTAGTAGTGGGACAGTTTAGAGTATACTTTTTCATAATCTGTTCTACTACGAAAGCTAAGCATAATACATGAAAACTGAACGTCAACAGATAGCTGGTGTTTCGTAGTTTCTAGTTAATAAAATATATAAATAAATAAACAGATGACAGATTTCATTCTTCAGTTTTTAAGAGAGGAATTATGTGGCCGAATCCATCTCAAATCAGACAGCCCGCGTATGCCTATTTCACCTATCATGTTGAAATAAAAATATTTA
>UXGD01004260.1:0-17657 GCA_900474315.1 Torymus auratus | reverse complement strand
TTCCCATTTTATAGCAAGTGCCTGATATAAGTGGTCAGTTATTAACTGTAAAATGTTTTGGATTTCCACCAGGGTTATAATTCTGTTTACTAGATAGGAAACTTGTTTATTCGTGAGAAAATTACTTAATTAGACATATAAATTTGAATTTTACTCGTATAAACAGCGCATACAAATTGGAGGGAAATCACTTTCAATATATGTATAAACATAAGGATTGGAAAGAAATAACAATGTATACATGTATCTGCTTCAGACAGTGCGAGAGTCAGACTTATTGGATTGCAGCAATAATCTAACAATAACTTTCCTCCCAAAAATCGCGAATTCTTAAAAAACCTATTAAATTATGCGAACCTATTAAATTCTTTTGTTAATAATTGACAAATGAACGGATATAAAATCAGATATGCTTATCTGCAATCGTTCAGAGATCTTAGACTAAGTTGCAAGAGGGGAGAAATATATTTGCTCAGTATCAAAGTGAGATTACTGTTTGAAAACAGGTAGTCAATTAAAGATTACAATGAGCACGGAAAATGTTTCAGAAACGCCAGGTAATGTAATCTATTTCAGACAAAATATTTTGGCATTAATTACATCACAATAAAATTAATTTTTATAAAATTAATAGTAAGATGTATTTAATTTTCAGCAAAACTTGGTACAAGACATGTCCAGGCACTCTTAATGGGTATTAGTCTGCTAATTGCCTTTGGGATGCGGTTTTCGTTATCAGTTGCCATTGTGGCTATGACAGACGTGAAATCTGTCAACCCAAAATTTAAAGTATGAATTTTTACTGTTCCAAGCTTAAATGAGTAGAATTAGCAGTTGAAAAATAAATAAGTATTATTCATTTCCTTTACACGAGCCTTTACAAAACTAATTACAAATTAGTTAAATTAATCTTGCTCTTTAAATCTCGTAGCTTTATACATATAATTAAATCAATTCACGAGCATTTTTATCTTCATTTAGTTATTAGTACATTCAACTATTGCGAAGACTAAATACTGCAGTAGGGCTAAATCATGGCAACGAATTAAACAAAACTCTTGCACTGCAGGTGTATCCGTGGAAAAATAGCGAGACGTCGCTGATCCTGAGTGCCTTCCTCTGGGGCTATACGATCTCTATGATACCCAGTGGCTACCTCATCGCTCGGTTCAGTCCTCGAAAAATCTTCGCTGTGGGCCTTTGCCTCAGCGGCTTTGTTAATTTGCTGACTCCCTTACTCGCGGATCACGGCGGCTGGATGGCCGTATGCGCCAGTCGTGTCATTTTGGGACTGCTGCAGGCTAGTTTTCTGTCCTCCATGCAGGCGCTGATATCCAGGTGGGCGCCGCCGCAGGAGAGGTCAAGAATTAGTAAGCACAGTAATATTATATAATAAGTGAAATTGTTGGGTTTGGTAAAAAAGAAAAAAAAGAAGTAATTTTTTTTTTCTTAAAGAAGAATATTTTCGTAAGGTGGACAACATGTTTTGGACTAAAATATTCTTAAGTAAAACATTGCTGAGGACTTATCGGTGGAGAAGTCAGCAATTTTGAAGATAAGTTTGTTTAGCGCGTGTGTCTACATGTGTAGATATTATATAATCCATTTTTTTGGAATTTCAAGTTTTACAATTTTTGCTCTGGAGAAAATATACTCTCTAAGTATAAAATAGAGGAAAATCCACTATCTAAGAGTTAAAACTCGTGCACTTCTGAAATAGTGACTATGGACTGCGAAATAGTGGGCATCTACTATTTTATTAGTGTATATAAACTTCTCTAAAATAGCGAAATTTAACTATTTGAGAAAAGTTAATGTACACTATTAAAGCAGTGACTGTCCACTATTTCGGAGTGCATAGTCACTATTTCAGCAGTGCACGAGTTCTAACTATTAGATAGTGGATTTTCTACTACTTTACATTTAGAGAGTAGGCTCTACCGAGAAGCAGTCGTGCCTAAAAATACATTATAAAAACACAGTCGCTTTTGTTTTTATTATAACAGATATTCGATATTGTTTCTGCAGATGCGGAAAATTAAAAGATACGATACCGCGGAAATCCTCCTTTGTTGACAATCATTTGCTAACATAGAACGCAATAGTTATATTTTTAATGATGAGTGACAAGAATTTTTTTAATTGATTTTTTATTTAATTAATAGAATTGTTGTGATATTCGGTAAAGTATATTTTGTGTGTTTAAATTCTGACATCAAAATGAAGCAAATTTTCGGTATTAATCTGTATTTAATTCTTTTATCAAATTTCATTCTTCAAGATCTTAGCATACGTATTTCCTTTCTGATCCATTTGGTTTAGATTACATTAATCTGTAAATTAAATACAATAAGTATGGATTAAAATTTTATTTTGCAATATAGATAAATATGTGCATGTTGCAGGTTCATTTATATACGGTAGTACTGAATTAGGAATCGTCTTAGCAATGGGGCTTTCCGGTATTATTGCTGCCTCCAACCTTGGCTGGCCTGGAATATTTTACATTTTTGGTCTTTTGACTATCGTCATGAGCCTTATTTTCTTCTTTCGAGTAACAGATTGTCCATCGTTGCATTCAACGATTAGTTTAGAAGAGAAAACATACATTGTCCAAAGCTTATGCCATGCAAAGCGTGACGCGAAAAATGTAAGAAATATATATGCACATGCGTGTGTGTGTTTGAATTTTGCTATTTTTAAAATCAAAGCAATCGTTTTAATTGTAAATAATTTTCATAGAAACCTCGTCCACCATGGAAAAGCATCCTTACATCGGTACCAATGTGGGCCTTGATTATTGCCCACGTCGGATCCACCTGGGGAACTTGGACTCTCTTGTCAGAGATACCGTCTTACATGAAACACGTGTTAAAATTTGAAATTGCCCAGGTAAAGTATTCCACTAAACACATGAAAGAAACCTTCAACAAGAAATAGTCAAAAGCGTATCGGCAATTACAAACAAAAATATAGGTTACGGTAAAAAAATTTTCTGGGGTGTACTTACAATAAATATTTACTTGATTTTAATTGAATCAACTACACACTGTTTTGTATGCACTGAAAAGATATTTATCCACGAGATCAGGTAAAATCGTATATTTAAAAGATAGAAATGTTAAACATGATTATAATGGGAGTAAACATCTGTTAAATCGGACGCTACATGTATACGTGTATTATAGGTGATAAAAGATAAGATTTTAAACAATTTTAATTATTGCCCGACAATGTTTACATGCTGTCGACTACATACGAGGGTCTCAAAAAAGGGACCAAAAGACACGACTCAAACATTTTTTTTTTCTTAGCTTTCTTGACAATAAACAATCTAATATTATACCACTGGATACGTCCACACACACGTCCACCTTAATTATACGCAGACATACACATTTTACGGGAAATGTTACTCGCGATAAAATCAGAATCCACTTGTAGAATGGTCTAATGTCGTCACTACCCTACATCACCGCTTGGCTGCTTACCTTCTTATTCAGCTGGCTAGCCGACTATGGACTCCGTCGAGGCGTGAGCCAGTTCGCGATCCGACGCTTCTGGAACACTGTGGGTACGTGGCTACCCGCGTTGGCTTTCGTCGGGCTTTGCTTCCTCGACAAGTACGGCAGTACCTGGCCCGTCGTGATGCTAGTCCTCGCCGCCGGCATCAACGTCGGCATATACTGTGGCTTCCATATCAATTACATTGACCTTAGTCCGAACTTCGCCGGGACGACGTTCGCCGTTAGCAATTTCGTCGCGAGCTCGATCAGCATCGGCGCACCGGTATTTGCTGGTGCCATCGTCCGGGACGAGGTAAGGTGTTCCAAGTCTGGAAGAGATCTAATTGAGAGATTTGTGTTTTGAGATTTTATCGTCAATTTGGTTTGGAAAAATATACAGTTTCCTAATCTATTCCCTGGTGAAAATATTAGCTATAAATTACCTATTTATTAGCTGACTATGGCTATGATCAAAATTCTGCTTTTATTTGATAGTTATATGTATTAATTTACGTCAAGGGTGAGGTAAGGTGTTCGAAGTCTGGAAGAAATATTATTGAAAGATGTGTTTTGAGGTCTTTTCATTAATTTGAATAAATTTCTTATTTTGAGCTAACTTTATGGTTAAGATCAATATATATTCTTCTTTTATTTGATATAGTTATATATTAATTTAAAGTAAATTTTTGCATTTCCTTTCGACAATATTGATATTTGAACTATCAGTAATACTTATAGGTACATGTGTTATTGTTACATATTGAATTTTGCTCAAAACGCATCCATTTAATTAACAAATTAACTATAAATATTGTTAATTTCCTATTAGAGTCAATACTTGTAACAAAATTTGTAAAAATATATATTTTTCTATTTCAGGAGGATCGTGACCAATGGCACTTAGTGTTTTACATTGCTGCATTAGTTTACTTTTTTACGAATCTCATTTTTATCATATTTGGAAGTGGAGAAGTTCAACCGTGGAACAATCCGATGAAGGATAAGGGCGTTCCGATCAAATCGATTTATAATCCTAAAAATTTAAGCACCGAGCCATAATTAATATAAGAATTGATATTTTTGTACCATCGCACTTTCTTTTGATGTTTTAGTAACGATATCTTGAACTTCACACATGATAGATTTGTTAAATATAAATATTATTTTTTATTTTTTTTAAGTTTTAAAGCTGGCAGATATAGTTTTTTAATTACCATCTGTCTTTTGAGGCACTACGAACTACAAATTTTAAAGATATCAATTAATTTTAATTAAAGTAAGCTCTGATATATCGCTAATAAACGATGAAGAAAGTTGTTATTGTGCAAAGTAATTAACTCACCCTATTTGTACATAGGTCTTTGTTCTTGGACAAAGTTAAATTGTAAATATGTATGTAGATATTTCTTTTATTTGAATATACATTAAAAATTAAGTGAAGAGCAATTATGTGAATTACTCGTATGATATGGTTGTAAATCGTCGATTTGGTAGAGTAGCGAACAGTAAACCAATCAGGAACTATTTGCTTTAAAAAAGAATCAATTTGAAAATAAATCTTTTTCAAGTTTATAAGCAATAAATTAAAAAAGTATTTTTTTACAAGTCGTATATTTTGTACATTTTGACATATTGCAGTCTGTAATCTGAAGTGCATTTATCTTCCCACAAAGAGTGACCACAAAGTTTTGTTCTTCAATTTTTCAAAGCGGACATAGTACATTCTTTTACTAAACCGACGACATATAATCGTCGTTGTAATTTAAAATATAAATATATATATATATCTATTTCGAAGAAATTGTTTACTTACTACTTCCTCACAGAGGACACATTTTTATTTTACAAGGTAGTAATGAAATTATAAATAATATAGTATAATTATTAGGCACTGGGCCATATTTACGGTGGCAATAATGATAAGACTAATAGGTAGTGAATTGTTACTTAAAATATCATTTATTGTAATGAAATCAGGTATTTGGCATAAAAGGATAAAATACTATAGCTTAAGTTGCATATAATATTCATTAGAAAGTAAAATTGTTTTATAATTGAACAAATTTAATGGAGAAAATTAACGATACACGAAAATTCATTATATTACATAATACAAAATAATGGAAATCATGAATGGTAATTACGAATATTTTTTCTGAATAAAAAAGTTCTATTTATTACATCATATACATGATTTATTGTCGTATTTAGTAGATAATAAACTCTTGAATAAATTGTGATTTTATAAATTTGATATGAATGATAAAGAAAAGTCGATTGCTTAATCATTGATCGCATGTTATAGTACTTACAGTAAGATATACGTAATAGTGGCCCATTATGATATGGCACTGGTATGGAAGGTGACTCACTTCGCTCGTGCGAAAAACGTTTTATGCGGTAAAAATCACCTACGCACAAGTTTCATAGAATATTTTATACCACGAGAACTTAAGGGAGTTCGGGGGTCTTGATTGACGTCAACTTTAAAAATTTTTTACAATGATTTTTACACATACCATGATACAAGCAACGACATACATTGAAGGTAAAGGCATAAGATGTCGAAAAAAAACTTTTTAACAACATTTAATTATTATTAAAACTAGTTACCGTTATCTAAAAGAAAATTCAACAAAATATGACAATCATTTTGACTTTTCATCCAATTTTGATTTGAAAACGATCAATTTTGTTGTTTGGTCAATTTCAGGGGTTATTATTATACCTAACTCTGCTGGTTCTCTTTTGAGATGGGTCGATAACAAATTTGAAAAATGCGAGCACAAAGAAACATTTTAAAAAAAAATCGATTTTTAAGCGTAATGTATAGAAAATTTAATTTTAAGCTAATATCTACAGGCCTATCTAACTAATTAAAATACATCTTTTTCCTGTTGAACATTTTTTGTTACGAGCAACATTCTTGGCAAATGCCAAGATAACTGCGAAAAACGGCTTTAAAGGTAAAAAATGAACGATTTTCGGCTATAACTTGACAGGATTTACACAAAAATGTGAAATGTAAAAGTTATAGATAATATTAAAAAAAAAAACTTTTTCCTATATAACATTTTCATATAAAATCAACTTCTGATGAGTTAGACTTACAAAAACGATATTAAACGCAAAAATATACATAAAATGGACGATTTTCGGCTATAACTTGACAGGATCTTACTTCACACAAATTATAAATGTAAAAGTTGTAGATTATAACAAAACAAAACGTTTTCCTGTTTAACATTATCATGTACAATCATTTCCTATTTATTGAAATTTGATTATTAGTTTTCGAAATATTTGTAACGAAAATTTTTGATTTTTATTTAGTGTACTCAACGAATAAGTCAAATATTTGTTCACAAAGCCTATATTCTTTGTGTTTTATATACCGGAATTTCCATGCCATAAAATACGTGAGTTAGACGATTGGCATATTATAAAAAAGTTTGTAAAATTAAATTTACATTAGGTTAATACGAGGAATCACCTAATAGTGTTTGAGAAAGTTACATGCTAATGAATTGGTAGCGGTTTTACTTTACGTGCTATGTGCTATCTTTGATTGCTTATAATTTCCAGAGCAATTAATATTAAGTGATTCATTTGGAAGGGCAGTTCGCTAATTGATGTACCGTTAATTTAAGCTAGATGGGTAAGAATTGTAAATAAGATTTTTATATTAAAAATATTGAAAATAAATAGTACACAATGAACGATTTATTTCAGAAGTTTAATTATGAATCTGAAACGTATTAAATTAAAAGAACGTGTCAAAAATACGATTTCAGTTTTTAGTTTGCCAACTTATTAAAATATTGAGAAAAAAAATCACTCGCGATATAGCACCTACTTATGGGCGCTCATTCCAAAAAGTTCCTTCTTCAGTACTCATTTCAAACAGCTTCTTTATTGGGCGCTTTTTGGAAATAACTGCTTTTTCTTCCCACCCGATAAAATGTTGATTACCTAGTGTCTTTTCTTATTATGATATTATTGAAGATTATTCAAAGAGTGCAACCATCAGTACAACCTAATGTGTAGGGTTGCACATCTTGGGGCGGGGGGGCTTAGTTAAAATATAAATGCTTTCCCGATTAGGCTAACTGCTTGTACATTAAAAGTCAGATAACAGTTGAAAAATAAGGAGTAATAAATTTTTGTTTTATATAACGCGAAAACAGTCATGCCATGACATTGCTTTTGACGACATTGATGTTTGAACTACTAATACTTATAGATACATCCTGTTATTGTTACATGTTGAGGGTCCATTCTCGGAACAAAATTAATAAATAATATATATCTATTTCAGAGGTACTGTGATAAGTGGTACATAGTGTTCTACATCGCTGCATTAGTTTACTTTTTTTACGAATCTCATATTTATTATATTTGAAAGCGGGGAAGTTCAACGGTGGAGCAATCCTAAACAGGAAAAAGGCGATCAAATCGATTGATAATCCAAAAAATTGTGAATCAATATGAGAAACCAATACGTAAATATATTTTATTTTAATATACATAAGCTAAATAAAGAGCAATGATGTGAATTACTCTTAATATATGATTGTAAATCGTTAATTTGTTAGAGAAGTCAAAAGTAAACCAATCAGGAATTGTTAGCTTCAAAAGAGAATCAATTTGCAAATAAATCTTTTTTTAAGTTTATAAGCATTAAATTAAAAATCAATCAATCGTCTTGAAATTTGGCACAAAGTAGCTTTTTTATACTTATCTTCGAACCGACTACGCTGTCTCATAGTTTTGGATACCATTTTCTAAGAAAATATTTTATTTAACAACCCAAAATGTTAAACATTTATTACACTTATTGTTTGACAAATAATTCTTTTTAAATATTTCGTTCGGGATTGAGTAATAGAAAATTACAATACATATCTGTATAATGTTATCATAGTGAAAGTATTGAAGATATAAGATTTATATGCTGGTTATTTGCGTGAACACACAAAATTTATAAAATAGCACTTTATTTAAATGAAAATTATTATTTGATTGATAAGTTGATTGATAACTGTAGTAGCACTACAGTGCTACTACTATATTTTACCCAGATTTTCTTTTAAATTGAAGTATGGCGAGAAATTTAGAAACGTAAGTTTTAAGAAATCTGAAATTATGTCTTCTTTTTATTTCTGTTTTGTAGATATGAAATTAGTACCGTATACAATTTGGGGCCAATTACTTTCAATATATAAACGTAAATATTGGAAAGAAACAACAATGTATACATGCATCTGTTCCAGACAACCCCTTATAGAGGCAGACTTATGGGTGTGCACTGTTTGCAGCGATAAGCTAACGATAACTTTCCTCACTAAATTAAATTCTTTTGCTAATAATTGACAAAGAAGTGGATATAAAGTAAGAAATGCGTGACTGCAATAGTTCAGAGATCTTAGACTAAATTGCAAGAGGGGAGAAATATATTCGTTCAGTAGAAAAGTGGGATTACTGTTCGGAAACTGGTAGTCAATAAAAGATCACAATGGGCAAGGAAAAAGTTTTAAAAGCGCCAGGTAAAGTAATATTTTTGTCAGACAAAATATTGTGGCATTAAGTACATGACAAAAAAATTCGTTTTTATAAAATTAATAGTAAGATGTATGTAATTTTCAGCAAAACTTGGTACACGACATATGCAGGCATTTTTAATGGCTATTAGTCTGGTAATTGCCTATGGAATGCGGAGTTCCTTGTCAGTTGCTATTGTGGCTATGACGGACGTGAAATCTATTAATTCAAAATTCAAAGTATGTGTTAGGTATATTGGTGCAGTACACCACCTAATTCATAACAGCGAACTAAACCAAACTCTCGCACCGTAGGTGTATCCGTGGAAAAATAGCGAGACGTCGCTGATCCTAAGTGCCTTCCTCTGGGGCTACACCATCTCGATGATACCCAGTGGCTATCTCATCGCTCGCTTCAGTCCTCGAAAATTCTACGCCGTGGGCCTTGGCCTCAGCGGCTTTGTCAATTTGCTGACTCCCTTACTCGCGGAGCACGGCGGCTGGATGGCCGTATGCGCAAGTCGTGTAGTTTTGGGACTGCTGCAGGCTAGTTTTCTATCCTCCATGCAAGCTCTGATGTCCAGGTGGGCGCCGCCACAGGAGAGGTCAAGAATCGGTGAGCACAGTGATATTATATTTAATGAGTGAAATATTTGTGTTTGATTTAAATAAAAAAAAGAAGTAACTTTTTTTATCAAGAAGAATATTTTGTAAGGTGGACAACATTTTCTGGACTAAAATATTCTTCTTAACCCGTTAAGACCGATACCTCTTCAATGTTTGGGAGTTTTTCACATGAATGAGTCAGTTAAAGAATGCGTAGGTTCCCTACAAAAAATTACAATAGTACATAGTAAAATTTGTCAGATTAGCAGTCTGCGAGAGAATTACGATGGTACCTTGTAAAATTTACTAAACAATTTATCTCCGTGTAGAAGATGCGATACCGTGGGAATCCTCCTTTGTTGACAATCATTTTTTGACATAGATCGTTGTATAAGTTACATTTTTAATAATAATGGGGAAGAATTTTTTTAATTAATAGATAAAACTGTTGTGATGTTTACTAAAGTATATTTTGCATGTTTAACTTTTGGCATCAAACTGAAGCAATTTTCCGTAATCTGTATTTAATTCTTTTATCAAATGTTACAAGATTTAACATACGTATTTCCTTTCTGATGGATTTTATTTAGATTATATTATTCTGTAAATTAAATACAATAAACATCGATTAAAATATTATTTTACAATAGATCAATATTTATATTTTGTAGGTTCATTTATATACGGTAGTATTGCGTTAGGAAATGTCATAGCAATGGGGCTTTCCGGTCTTATTGCTGCCTCCGACCTTGGCTGGCCTGGAATATTTTACATTTTCAGTTGTTTGGCTGTCATCATGAGCCTTATTTTCTTCTTTCAAGTGAAAGATTGTCCATCATTGCATTCGACGATTAGCTTAGAAGAGAAAACGTACATTATCCAAAGCTTATGCAATCTACAGCGTGACGCGAAAAGTGTAAGATACATATATATGTGCGTATGTGTATATGTGTGTGTATGCGCGTGTGTTTACGTGTGTTTGAATTTTGCTATTTCGGAAACCAAAGCAATCTTCTTAATTGTGAATATTTATAGAAACCTCGTCCACCATGGAAAAGCATCCTTACATCGATACCAATGTGGGCCTTGATTTGTACTCACGTCGGAATCGCCTGGGGAACTTGGACCCTCTTGTCAGAAATACCGTCTTACATGAAACACGTGTTGAAGTTTGAAATCTCCCAGGTAAAGCATTTCGCTGAGCACATTAAGAAACCTTAATTCAATAATTAAAAAAGAAATAGTGCCATAGTAGTAGCGATATACATATATGTATAATGGCTACTACTATGGCACTATTTATCATATATATATGATTGTGATTAAAAATAAGATTTAAAAAAATTCTAATAATTGCAAAACAATGTTTACATCATGTCATATGGCGGTATATTAACACGGACTAAAAAGAAGGAACCAGAAGAACAACTGGAACAAAATCGCTTTGCTTCTTCTTAAAAGGATTTAATAAGTTGAAATTTGTGTATTTTGAGAAAATTTTTTTCGTGTATGTATGTATACGTATAAGTGTGATGTGTAATTATGTCTCGTGTCTCATTCTCGATATCAGTTTATAGAATCTCTAGTGTACGTAAATTGTTGCTACAAACTTTAGCATATCCCCACGTTTTGACTCCTGACGCTCGGCGCTCCTCGTTCAGCGCGCAGGCACCATTCGTCATAACGCTTTTTGTGCCCATCTGGCTGTTTTTTCTATGTGTTACAATGAGCAAGAGAATAGCTTCTTTCTCTTTGAACGACTTGCAAGCAAGAATAGCATAGTTTCGCAAATTGATGGATGCCAAGCAGAGTAAATTGGAAAAAGAAACAGAATCGACTGACTCGGCGTCTTTTCCAGCACATTCCTCAGGTAAGAACATGTCAGAGTATTTTCTTTGTTTATCCTTGTTCTTAGACGATGAGCTCAGATGAGATGTGAGACAGACCGCACATAAGACTAGAGTTATGTTAAAGCAACTTTTGACATCACATAACCTGGATCGTTTTTTTTATTACTCCTCTAGATTCATATGACGAATTGTAAGACGGCGAATGGAACGAGAACGCAAATGCAACTGAGTCTTCTAAAAATCCAGGGCAGACAGAGTTTTCGAAGAAGGATGAATTCGTGGAATGAGACGAGAAGACACTCCAGTTATTAGACGATGATGGAGCGTTCAATAAAGAAGATCGACAAATTTGTCTTTCACCCGAAGCTAGTAGACTCATGGGTAAAAATATTAACACGAGGGCTAAAGAAGGAGAAACGAGTCAAGTTGCTCGACAAATATTCGCGTCACAGAAATTTCTCGATTTTAACACCGAAACTGAATGGGGTTGTCGAGGCCAGTCTCAATGAGCTAGCAAGAAAGGCTACAAATTTTTCTCTAATGACCAAGAGTTAAGTATTTGCTGGCTTATTGGCAATAGGTACGGGCATCATCATAATTTTCAATGGCCCGCTTGAAGTGATCAACCCAAAGGAGCTTATATCAACTGTGGCAGATACGGACAAACTGTTGTGCAAGCTGCACTAACAACTAATCAAGACGCGGTTCTAGCCTTTTAGCCATCTTAGAATTTTCACAGACGGGTAAGTATACCTCTTCGGCCGGAATTGCCTCAGTAGATTAAATAATTTTGACATTGAAAACGCAAGCATCTGAGAAAAGGCCAGGATTTCGCGTCTCGTCGAATTTAAACTGTCGAAGCCAGTCTGCAGGCAACCGAGGACAGCATCAGGTGGGCTATCTATCTCCGCATCAGCAGAGATATCACGTCACGACACGGAAGTGTGAGTCAGCTCAAGAACCTGGAAGAGCGTGCGCTGGATATACAGCCGCAGGAGCATCTATCCAACCCGCCAAATCATAAGAAAAAGCGCCTTAGATGTTATTGCGGGGCGTCTGAAAAATTTCGTGAAAAATTTGGCAGTCTATACATTAGATTACTAAATGCCTTGTGCGGTTATAAATTCTAAATAATAAAGTCAAACCCTTTATGCAAGAGGTTATGGATAATTTCGTCGGGTGGGAGCAGAGGCGTCGTTATGTCTTTTCCCCGCGGGTATTAAGTCGCATGAGGAGAAGGGCGGGGGGTACATAATGAAATCTTTTGTTTTTTTTTGTTTTTTGCGTGACATAAATACCATCAGCAAACGGTAAGCGCTATCCTACGCAGAATAATCGACAGTGTAACTGGGATATAAACTCGACGACCAAAGCTGTTCCATCTATTTGTTATTAATAATTTAATATAAAAAAGCGTTTTTGTTTTTTGCTTATAAAACTAATGGACCAATCTTGATGGTCCAAGGATATAAATTGTAGTAAATGAAATTACGAACAAAATGAGATGTTGATCGAATCGAGTTTCTCATTTTCTAAATATCGCCAAAACCTATATCGCCCCGCCGCTCATATCGCCCCACCTTCCCCTATAAAGTGTTTTGAGATACATGTCTTAAATTATCGATTTTCTTTCAAGTTATGATTAAGAACAATACAAATTTTGGGAACTATTTCAAGTATTGATTTTCAATACTTACAAAATCCCGCATATTGTTTAGTCAATACCAAAAATAGCACAAATGACGCCTCTGGGTGGGAGCAAGCACGTTCTATCTTTGCTCGGCGCATAAGAACGTCCTATCTCAGCTCGGCGCGTAAGAATATCCCATCTCGACTCGGCGCGTAAGATCGTCCCATCTCGGCTCAATATCCACGCACGGAGCACCCGAGGTGAAACGTTCTTACGCGCCGAGCAGAGATAGGACGTTTTTGTTTCCACTGGACGATTTGTACCTGTCGTAGCAACGGAATAGTGAAAATCAATCCTGAGATAAAAACCATAGAAACCTGGTTATATAGTATAAGTTCGAGCACAGAGCGTCTTTCGGCACGCTAAATACGTATAGGTCAGCTTTATCGCACCGACCCCGGTCCAGCCTACAAATATGCTAATTTTTTAATGAAAAAAAAATACAAATCGATAGATCTCAATTTGCTCAATCCACCTACGTTGTTATTTTTTTCTGCGACTACCTCGTGTGATCGGTTAGGTCTTGAATTGCCTTCTTACAAACTGAACGGGAGGTGTGGATAAATACAATTTCGGTGTCTAAGCCTGCGGAATGTAACCTAGACACACTGAATTACTCCACACTGACATACTAAATTATTCCAATACACCGACCATCCCCTAGCAGGTTCTCCTAATTAGGATTTATCTCACGTGGTTCGCCTATGGCTTCCCCAAAGGCATAAATAACCCTGGACCTAATGCGGGATAGATTATAATGTTGGTAAGAAGGTTAGGAAAAATAGTGAAGGAATACGTAAAAAGGTGTGGAAAGTTACGCGTTCGGCCAGTAGGCTGCGTGGAAACCACCACTTTTTTTAAGTACAAATATTTGAATCATTATCAAGAATTGTAACTTTTATTTTACATTGTACAATATTGTGAGATTATTTCTAAATGAATCAAAGATTCTCTTTGTTGTAAGAATTATAATTGTAGTTTTTTTATAAATACAATTTAGACAAAATATATATTTATATGATTAATCTAAACATCTCTACGAAGAGATCTCAAGAATGAGACACGAGGGATATAATAAATGAACGATCCAGCGAGCCTTATAGTTATTATTTAGTTATAAAAGTTATAGTTATTATAACACACCGAATGTGATGTTACAATTTGTAGAACGGCCTGATGTCGGCGCTGCCGTACATCACCGCCTGGCTACTTAACTTCGTATTCAGCTGGCTAGCCGACTATCAACTTCGTAGAGGTGTGAAGCTGCTCACGATCCGACGCTTCTGGAACACTGTGGGTACGTGGCTACCCGCGGTGGCTCTCGTCGGGCTTTGCTTCCTCGACGAGTACGGCAGTACCTGGCCCGTCGTGATGCTAGTCCTCGCCGTCGGCATCAAGGCTGCCATAAACTGCGCCTCCCAAATTAATTACGCTGATCTCAGTCCAAACTTTGCCGGGACAATGTTCGCTGTAAGCAATTTCGTGGCGAGTTTGATCAGCATCGGTGCACCGGTACTGGCCGGTGCTATCATCACGGACGAGGTAAGATGTCCAAAGTCTGGAAGAGATCTCATTGAAATTTGTGTTTTGAGATTTTTTCATCAATTTGGTTTGAAAAAAATATCCAGTTTTCTAATGTATTCCCTGGTAGAAATATTGGTCATAAATTACCTATATTTTTAACTAACTTTACGACTAAGATGAATATTCTGCTTCTATTTGATAGTTATGTATTAATTTACAGTAAAATTTTGCATTTGCTTTTGACAATATTGATATTTGAACTAGTAGTAATACTTACAGGTACACAAACTGTGTTATTGTTACATATTAATTTTAAACTGTAAAATATGTCGTTCATTTTCTATCAGGGTCAATTCCTCGAACAAAATTAGTAAAAGTATATATTTTGCTATTTTAGGAGGATCGTGACCAATGGCACATATTGTTTTACATCGCTGCATTAATTTACTTTGTTACGAATCTCATTTTTATCATATTTGGAAGTACAAACGTTCAACCGTGGAACAATCCGAAGAAGGATCAGGACGTTCCGATCAAAACGATTTATAATCCAAAAAATTGTGAATCAATATGAGAAACAAATATGTACATATCGACGGCTGAAAGGAAGAAGGACGTATCTCGGCGCGCGGATGAAGAACGACGTATCTCTGCGCTTTTACGGCCAGTACACGGCCAGTATACAGTATGCATGCGCCGAGATACGTCGTTCTTCATCCGAGCGCCGAGATACGTCGTTCTTCATTCGCACGCCGAGATACGTCGTTCTTCAACGCATGCGCCGAGATACGTTGTTCTTCATCCGCGCGCCGAGAAACGTTCTTCTTCCTCTCAGCCGTCGATATATTCCTTTTATTGTAATATACATAACAAACTAAATAAAGATCAATTATGTGAATTACTCTTATGGTATGACTGTAAATCGTTTATTTGATAGAGAAGTGAAATGTAAACTATAAATCAGGAATTATTTTCTTTAAAAAATTATCAATTTGTAAATAAATATTATTTTAAGTTTATAAGCAGTAAATAAAATATAGGTATTTTAATTCTCTTTTGAATGCTCCCCATCCGATTCAGATACATTATGTCTTTCTCGAGAAATTACTATTCGAAAATAAAGTGAAATACATTTTAAACTCAATTTTCTCTTAAATTTATGGATCAATCCTTTGCCCAAAGAACTCACACGATTGGAATACGAAATCTACACCTAGAAAAATTTCAAAGCGATTAAGCCAATTTTACTCTAGTTATGCAACGACAAAAAAATCTCTTTTTTTTATAAATTATTTTTTTTCTCCAAAAATAATGAATAAATAAACAAATTTAGCAAGTTATAGTACTCAATATTCTTAATAACCTAAAAAATATACATGTCAATATCTTTTTTTAATTTCGAAATATAACCTATTTTAAATAAATTATGTTGTCATCTATAACTTATGACGGAATATAGCTATGGACTTTTTTTTTAAATTGTAGAGAATTTTATCCTGCATACAGAGAATTCATAATATATAAACAATTTTGTTCTAAATATTAAAAAAATCGAAAATAAAAATTTTAAAAATTGAAAAATCGCTATAAAAAACAAAAAACACGTTTGTTTTTTTCATTTAAAAACTTTTTTCTTCTTATACGTTTTTAGCGATTCTTCATAGTTTTCGAGATATCACCGATAAATGCTTTTTGACGCGTCTTTGCTATATATATAATGCGCGCGGCCGCCATGCACCGCATCTCGACTTTGCGCTTTGCTTTTGTCACTAGGTAAATTGAGTCGATTTCATCATTTTAAGTACAAAAATGTACACTCCCTCACATAATTAGCAAACAAAATTATCAATTCAACCACCAAGAATCAATAATTTGAATATTGTATACGCAAGCTTTCCGGTGAACTTTTTCGTCAAGCCTAGCTTGTAGAAATATTTGGCGTTTTGTTTGATTACTGATCGAAAATTCAAAGCCAGAATTTTTTAATAAATAACAAAGATAATAATAAAAAATTAGTATAAAATACTAATAATTTGTAACAAGAGTAAATTGAAGAAATACATAGTCAATATTGCAATATTTAGTCAAAGTCTTGAAAAGCAGTGCTAATTGTAAAACTTTTAATAAATTGCGACTCTGCCTTTATCATCAATCGACTCAAAAATTGAAGACTACCTCAACGAGCGATTCAATAAGACTAAATATATTGAGATCATTATATGTTGTGATGACACAAATGAATTGTTTAAATGAAAAGTTTGTGCCATTAAATCCTACAGAGTTTGGTTTTCAAGAAGAAGACAATGTTTTGGTTCCTAATAAAAGTAACAATTTTGTTACCACCGGTAAGTGAACAAACTGTACCTGCAAAGTATCTAAAACCAAAAATTGTAACTGTACCTGCAAAGTATCTAAAACAAAAAATTGTTAATGGCCACGAAATGTAGGTCCGGCGCCTAAACTATAATGAAATAAAGCTTATTTTGTTCGTTAAGAAATTTCAGGAGGAGTATCGATGAGAAAATTTATGATACGAGTTACCAGTACGGCGCAACGTCAATTTGTTTAAGAAAAAGAAGTCAAGTTTTACATTGTTTAAGATGAACAAATTGATGTTGCACCGTACTGGTAACTCGTATCATAAATTTTCCCATCGGTACTCTCCCTGAGATTCCTTAACGAACAAAATAAGCTTTATTTCGTTAAAATCGGATAAAAAATAAAAAAAATTAAAGAACTTTTTGAAGTTTTAGTCTTTAATAGTTTAATTGAAAGAATAGCATAGTGACTATTGCCTGAATTTGTATGAAAAAAATTGTCTTATGTCCCTTCTAGTATGCATTTGTTACATGTACTTACTCTTGGACTATCAAATTAATGAAACTTTATTTAAAAATATAAAAAGTAAAACTGCTATTTCGACTCGGAGAACGTCCTTAAA